>JACEOJ010000139.1:558905-608619 GCA_013761285.1 Campoletis sonorensis
AGCGAGTATCATTCCGTAATAAAACCTGACGTGAGCAAACTCTCCTCCTCTCTTCTTGTCTCATCTCTCATCCTACATTTCCATAACGCCACTCTGTGAAAAAAGTATTCAGGATCTGGCGATCCAAGCCGAGAGCAATAAAAAAAAGGAATTAAAAAAAAGGACTCGAAACCAAACGGCAGGGGCAAGAGTTCGCAGGGGTGAAGGCTTGTTAAAGGAACGGGCAGAGGAACAAAAAAAGAAGACAACGAAACGACAGAAGCGAAAAGCGAGGAGATATTCGAGAGGAGGAAGAGATAGCGAAGAAAAAGAGAACGAGAGACACACAGAATTCGTTGGGTGTTCAAATTGGCTTTTCCAAAGAGGCCGTATAATGCGATACGACGCGGACGTTATAATTATCACCGGCAGTCTACACTCCCTGATAATTTTCCAATGCCCATACGTACATCTATACTTATCCCCTGCCTCACGACCTTTTATACCAACGTTATTATACTCTGTACACGTTGAGATGATGAATAAATTCGTTCCACTGAAAACCCCTCGATGAATGCCATTCCCAGACAACGAATGTCCTTCGTAATCGTACTCATATTATTTTTTAATTGCACATGTAATCAGGTGAAACAACAAACGGTTCGTTCTCTAACCTCGAGGAGGATTTGAAGAATTCTGAGAATTAACAAAAACGGGTGGAAAGTATTTTCATTTGTCATTTTCGTTTCATTAATTAAAGAGCCCTGTGAGGATTGAATTTACGATATGATTATATAAAAACTGGTTACCATAAGGGTTTTGAGTAAAATTATGAAAAAATTTCATTCTTCGATCGAAGGTTAAAAGTATTTTGATAATTCTATGCTTTTATTTATCAGCAGAATCTGGAGATTGAAGAATAAGCGATCGTCAGTCAAAGTTTATTTGTTCCTTGATAACAATAATAATAATTAAAGTTCTTAATGGTAAAATCTTGAAAAACTGGAATTACAGATTTCATTAGAATTATTCTTCCAACTTGGTTCGTGCATAAGACGTTTCTGAGTGTTAATTTCAATAAGAGGTCAGTTTCAATATCTCCTGATTGTCAAAATGAGCAAATCAGTAATTGAAACGAATGAGATGTAAGACAAGAGTCGCCAGTGTCTCGCAATACGAGAGCTAACCTTACCTCACCGTTTTTGCCATTTGCAAGAAAACACTTAGAGTGAAACGGTGATATTTCATTGCCGAGTGCATGAAAAGCTGGCCTCAATAATTTGAGAGATTGTCACAAGTTTAATGTAAAGTAACAAACGAGAACAAGTGTGATTTGGATTATATATGAGTGGTGAAGCAATTATTATTATTAGTCGCATCATAAAATGGTAGAAATAAGAGAAGAATAAAAGAAGATGAAGAAAGAAAGAGAATGCAAGGAGATGGAAGGGGGTCGTTAATATTCATAAAGCATCGCCTCTGCAGCTCGTGCAAGCGAGTTATTCGACCAGCGATCGCGAAGAGTCATCAAGCCATCAAGACGAACACTGCAAAGCAAATCCTAGTGAGTGAGATCAAAACCAGGCAAACCGAGTCCAATGTGCCAGGGCAAACGATCGGGCGGTTGAACCAAGAGTCACAGGTTCTTAAGGTTCTATCAAGCCCGTTATGTATTCGCATAATTGTCGTTAATAATACCGAGCATTTAGCTATCTACCTTTCTAAGAGAAACGATAGTTCTGCCGTGTGAACCACGACCGGGAACGATCGAACAAACCAACCCATGGCTATTACTTTTAATCATTTGATCATTTTGATCATCACCTTTGCCTCGCTTTATAGTTGTAAAAATCAAATTAATGCCTATTTCAACGATAAGCGGTTATTTTGTCGCAACAGCCTGAAGGTAACGATACTTTATATCATTTGACTTGATTGACATCCAAGAAACTCGCTAAATTCCTTTCGTCCAAGTCTTAGATTAAAAGCAATCAAATGTTGATTCGATTCCAAAATTAATCCACCTCAATTTTGGTTAAATGTTGACGATTGTTTGTTTATTTATCATTTAGAAGTTGGTTGGTTTAGTGTTCAATTATTTCTCATCATTGTACTGATGACAGATTGAACTGAATTAATATCGATGATTTTTTCTTCTCAGGGGAAAAAATGCATGGAATGTCCAAAAAATGCAGAAGGGTTTGAACACTTTTATTATCTGGATAGACATCGTCGTAGTTCGGCGACATAGGCTCGTACTTTATCAAAAGATAAAAACAATTGAATACAAAACGGTTTAATCAGCAGTGGATCTTCATTTATTCGTTTACTTTTTTCTTAGCCCGATTGGGTTCCGATAAATCAAATGTTCCCTAATTAGACATGGCAATATCGTAGAAATAAGTAACAAGCGACTAAAGTGTAAAGGATTTTTAGCTTCGGTATTTCGAGTCGTCTTAGCCAGAATGTCGAGAGATGGTCGATGAGATATTGACATGAGGAGGGGCAAAATAAAACTGAGAAAAAAGGCTATGGTCGAAGATCGTGGGCGAGTGCTGGCTAAAGTCGGAAACATGTCGATGAAGTATAAGAAGAAGAAGAAGAAGAATAAGAATAAGAAGAAGGATGGTTAAGCGAAAGAGAAAGAACAGGAGGAGGAAGGTGAAACGTAGTCTGGTGGTTGGACCCCAGTAGGAGCATCGGCGCGCGGTGGTCAGTCAGTTTGATGTCAGGTTGCTAATTGGCAGCCGTGTCGCGTGGAGGTAGCATGAGCCGGTTTCTGTAGTTAGCTGCTTGTCGCGTAATTCGTAAGCCCTCTTTGCCTCTTTTTTATTTCCTTAGTCCACCTCACTCTTTCCCTCTTTCTTAAATTTTCTTTATATTCTTAATCTTCCTGTCGATTACATCCGCTGTCATTTTATCCTTCTTGACAGGTTGTCCTTCGAGTTTTGTGCATCTCGAAAATCGATTCGACAGTGGAAATGAAATTCAGAAGTTAACTCAGAATTAAAAATTGACCTGAACTGTTAAAAAACCAAACAATAAAAATTGCACTGTCCACTGAAAAATTCGTGAGCAAGTGTTTCTAAAAAAATGTCGACAAGAACTTTTATATTCCGTCCAAAGTCTTTCTCACGGTTCGTTAAATTTCTGCATCTTTTGCAGCAACGAGATATTCTTCTGTATAGTTTTTTCAGAATCATCTGGTGAGAATCTTGCCAGAGAACATTGGTTCTTATCAATTAGCGATTGCCATCGTTTACACCGTACGTTTATCTAATGCCAAAGCGTAATTTATTCTCAGTTGACAGAATTAATATCGCAGCTGGATATCGATAGATAAATGTTTCCATAGCTTCCGAGTCTTAATACCCGCGTTATCGCTTCATGTGTCAAGCGTGGGACGATGTAAAATAAGTAGAAATTATGCGTAGGAAAAGCTGTTTCAGTTGCCACTGAGAAGTTGATGACGAATATAGCGAATGTATGCTCACTCGCATGACACAGTCACGCAGTTATGCATAAGCTTACTTACGAGCTCACACCGGACCCACTCCTCGTCTCGGCGTTCTTGTCGTCTTCGTCTCGCAGGTCACAGTTAGCTTGTGTACAGGAAGCTTATGCATCGGGATATATATTTATATATATATATGTACAAACATACCGTACTTACAACCCTGTACATACGGTAGTTACTCCTACTGGGTGGTCTCAGACGATACTACTCACGACTGCACACACTTTGCAAGGAAAACAGTAACGTATACGGTAGACCTGTCTTTGGGTTCTTAAATGTTGAAAGAATCGAATGACAAGCTCTTGGATTCATGGTATTACATCAACGGTTTCATCGACTAGTTTTATCGATAAGTTCAACTAATTTAGAATATTTAGATTCTGGGTGATTAAGAAGCTCCAGCTTTTGATTTTTAATTGATTTATGAACTTAAATTAATCTTTGAGTCTGAAGTTTATATTTGCACGAATCGGTTCTAGGAGAAAGAAGTTTTCGTGGGAACATTTTTAACTGGAAACTGTTGTTCTGTAAGTTACTTATTGCGTTTGATCGCAAATATGTGGCTTTGAAGGTAAGTCAATCTATTTCAGAAGTTTGCTTACTGCTTTAATAGTTTGCTTAATAAGATGTTACATACACAGTGACTTTGTTGCCTGATACAGTATTTCGTGGTCGGCCTATTCAGAGATTTGACAACGTCCGGTGTGACTGGCAAAGGGGGTCGCACAGGAAGATCTCACGTAGAGGTTGTTGCTGCTCCCATTGCTGGACGAACCAATGGAGATGAGGGTGGCGCGGCGGGTGGAACTGCTGCTATCTGCACCGAAGTTGACACCTGACGGATGGCCCAGCGTCGGCAACGCGGGATATTAATTTGGTAATTTATGGGCTCCGATTAGACAACGCTATCTGTCCAGCTAATGCGAGAACCGTTGGCAGGTGGTCGCCGGGAGCTACCCGCTCTTGATCATTTCCATTCACCCACGTTGTATTATGTACACATGTATATTCCCGAGAGGGCTCTGACCCTTTGCAACCAATAAGACGACAAATGCATCGGCTTTTAATCGTCTAAATTAAATGTACAAACTAAATAAATAATCGATCCAACAAAATATTCTGTCTGGAAGTTATGTCACTAACAACCTTTGTTCCTGCTCCAAACTACTCGTGCCCTAAATCTCATCCGGCTTGGTTTTGTAACATGAATCCGCTTCCTTCTCGGCTCCGAATATTTCGTCCGTGTAAAAAGAACACATTTGACTTATGATCTCAAAATTGAAGGTCTGGATCAGTAATTTTATCCTTTTTAATTGATATTTCAACAATTTCCACATCTGTGTTTGTTTTTTAATTACTTCTAGCGCAATTATCATTGAAAATCTTCATTATTTCGAATCGACTGCATTTTTTTAAAGTAGGAAACTCCTGCAGTTTGGAAATTGATATCAAATCGAATTCTTTTATTAGCAACTCATCTGTCATTAATAGTTTAAGCCATGTAATTAATCGTTTGTATGCTCCAGAAATTCTTTTATTGTTGGGAATGGAATAAAGTGATTTATAAGTTTGATATATTTGGCAAGACTCCTACCGATTGTTGGACGACACAACGGTATCGATGTGCTGTATAGTTATATATAGTTTCGGTTGGCTCATCAGTGCGCGGTGCGAGTCTGGCGCGTTTACTTTTGACGTATGACAGATGGGCCCGGGTAAGTGAGGAACACGTGCGTGAGTGGTGGACGTAAGTATCAACGTAGGTGGATGAGGATGAATAGCTCTCGTCAAACGGAAGGGACCGCCCGCCGCTTCGCGCCATAATACCAACGCTACCAGCTCTCGCGCACCTAAAGGGCTATACTCTCTTACTATATCCGAGTAAATAATGCACGTATACTTATATATAACGTAGGCTTCTTGAGCTTATTAATGACCATGCGGCTACTTACTTACGGGAGAACAAGCCATTTACTTCTGTATTGAAAAAAAAAAAAAAAAAAAAAAAAAAAAATTGACACGTTTATTCACTTCTCTCGCTCTGCATTTTGCAGAAGACAACATTTGTGATTTTCTTGGGCAATGGGACGTCATTCTAAATAATTAAAAAGTTCTATTCTATTGAGATTGAATCGTTGTTTCGAGTGTCGAAAGACCTCGTTATTTAAATTGTGTATTTTTTTTTTAATTCATAAGAGAATACGATTATGTTTGAAGAAAAAGCATTTATTAACCTTTGGTGAACTTGAAAGAAAAAAAATTCTTCGATAACCTGAAAACAGTCGTTTATTTTCATTTAGTCCCATTCGTCGTTCGGTCACAGTAGCCCCTATGACGTGAAATTGAATAGAACGTTGTCGGCATGAGATCCACCAGAGAAAATGGCAGACTATGATTTCACATCAGATACGTTGGAAATCCTAATATATTGACGGCTATCAAACAAAAGAGGGTATAGAACATTACTTTGCCCCTTAAATCGTGTCGATTGCGCCCTTTTATCGGTGAGCAATCAATGTATATATGTTCGGTATACCTTTAGGTGAGGCAACGTCGCATGAGCAATTGATCACGTGAACCTGCTTCACGAGAATTTACATACGGTCACAAAGAGAGAGAGAGAGACAGAGAGAGAGAGAGAGTCACACGCGGCTGCAACTTCATCCCCCATTTTTAATCCGCGCCTCCGATTCGACTCGATAAGTGAGAGGCTCGCCGCGGTGCGATAACGTTTGGAAAATAATTGAAAAAAATAAAAAATAAAGTATAAAGAGGGAAAAAAAGAACTGCGCGCTGAAAACAGAAATAAAAAAGCGGGTTATGGCGAGAAAGGGACGGAGAGAAGTAAAAAGAGGGATGAAAAAAAGCGATGGAGAGACTATCGGTTTCTCTGCTCAGCTCTCCTGTCGTCGAAATGGAGCGCGCGGACAATGGCGCAGCCACAAATCAACCGGATTATGTTACTATTTCACGCATGGATATCGGGGCTAGAGAGAGATCGTTCGTTGGTGAAAAGCGGGTGGGGGTAGTTTGGCCTTTCAAATGATAAATCAAGCTGCCGTTGGCCCACAATAAACAATAACATTCGGACGCCCGGCTCACCCTCCTCTCCTATACTTCTATTACAGATTTTCTCTCTGGCTCTTCTTATTCTCCGCGCCATCTCTACCACCAAACTCTCCTTTCAGCATACTTTTACCCTGTCCGACTCACGCTCGCTTCGCTGTCTATCATCTCTTCCTTTCACATGCTTCGCTTTACCAACGTTCCTTCCTTTCTTTCCCTCCTCGATCTATAAACTATTCTCATCCGAACACATTTATTAATCTGCGAGAAAACGCTCTCAACGGACGCTCTACAAATTTTGCATGTTACACAAATCAGTCGAATTTGTATTTTTGCCTGGAAACTGGAACATTACAAAGCTGTCTTCGAGTTTCAAAAACCATTTGCAATTATTCAGTCTCTTTGAAACTTCAAAAGCATTTTTTTTTCTCAACGAATCAGAATAAAATGAATGACTTGTCAATTTTTCACTTTGGGAATCGAATAATTTCTCTTTTCTTAGTAGAGTTTTTTATCCTGATATTGCTGGTCAGTTAATCGAATTTTATTCGTTTTTATAAATATTCAGATATTCCAATTGCCGCATCAATTGGCACGGCGTCAATCGTCTCACAGAACTTTGATGTATTTTTAAAGATTATAAATTCCACGATATTCTGGAGATAAGGGAATTAATTGAATCCATTTCTGATCGCTAGAAAAATTCATAATTAGAATGAATTTATTCGTATTTCTAGTGTTTACGTTTGGCTGCCTGATTTGTATGTTTCCGCGCGGTGAAAACAGTCGCGCCTGACGATTCGTTGAGCTTTAGGCATCACGAAAGTGGTGCTACGAAAATAGATTTTCCGCTGCTAAAATGAGTGCCGACACTTTGAGGCTGAGAAATCGACGCATTCTTCAAGATTGACCCAGTCCTCGGACAGTCATGTCTGATTCAAAATACAATCTGAATGACGATGTCAATTGATTTATTTTTTTAATGCCTTATTAAAAGCTTTAATTCAATGTTATCTAAAAGTTAGGACTCGAACATGACGATTTTTTGTCTTCATTACGAATGAATTCGGAAAAAAAATCATCACCTGCAAACGTGAGTGCATAAAATTATTTTTTAATCACAGTTTCGATATCTGACCTTCGAAATTTTCGAACAAATTTACTGATAGTGACCCAAGAACGACGGAGATTGAAAAAGATCCCAACATTTTTCAATTTCACGATAAATCAAACAAAAAGTCTTTAACCTGGTGAAAACTTTTCTGAATCACTAAATCCAAACCCAAAATGGAGTCTTAATGACTAAACGACCGATTGGATCGAAGATTTATCCCGAGTGTCCGAAGGATGAGAAAAATTGATGAGAATTTGGGATCAGAGATTCGAGGGCTGAGCCATTTAGTACGAGAATTCAAAAGCCCTTGGAAAGTGAAACTTATTCCCATAAAAATGTCACTGCAAATAAATCCCATCGTCGCAAGAAGCCTTCCAAAAGCCATTCATCGAGTATTGCAATAATAAATCTACAAAAAAAAACCGCTTCACTTTCCTCATCAGGATAAAAAAAAAAATCAGTTGTTTAACAAAATTCCTATCATTTTGCGGAAGAATGTCTGCTGAACACGTACACAAATGAATAGAGACTGGTATGAAAGTTGAAGTCATGAAGGCAATCGAGAGCAGGGAATCCTCGCTCGGTCCCGCGCAGACTAATTATAGCTTCTTATTTATTTTATTTACGCGGGCGCGCGAGACACGAACGAGGGAGCTCTCATCTCCGGGGCATTCACGCATCATTTATCCATACACATATATATATATATATATATACATAAATTTGGATGCACATATGTACGTACTTGAATGAGCGAAATTGTGTAGGTGAAAAAAAGTATATGATAGTGAACGTGTTTGGTGTAGAAGTATTATCGGTATTAGGGCTTTATATATGAACATAATATGGTGAATCTGTGTGTGTGTGTGTAAAAATATATGTCTATATATAAAATATAGTAAATGGTATACTGTATAGTATAAGAAACAGGGCCGCGGCAGTTATAAATCAAAATTCCATTTCAACGTTCTAACGAAGGATCAAATAAAACACTTTAATTGACGTTTTTACGGCGGCCGGCAGCCGAAGCCGTAGCCGAACTTCTGGTCGTTCTCCGTGTGTGACGCCTCCTCCCGACTGACCCTTCTCTGCTCCCTTCCCGCTTTTACACGTGTATTCGTATACGCACATAAATACAAAAGTATTCACAAATACACCAAGCAAAAGCTCACGAACCGAACGAACCGACGAGATGGAGTCTCTCCCTCTGGATTTTGCTTTTACCCGCACTTTCCTCTCTCTCTCTCTCTTTCTCTCTCTCTCTCGCTCTCTCTATATACGCAAAGTACTCACACGCCCATATACCCCTCAGTTTTCTCACTCGATACGTACAATCGTCGGTGTGTAATCGACCGCCGCTTTTATTCCACATGCTCTTCACCGATTTCTCGTTTACCCCTGTGAGCCATCTTTATCGCCCTCTCGTGGTCGGTGTTAAATCGTTTTTTTCTTTCCTTTTCCCTCTTTTTTCTTCTTCTTTACTTCCCACCTCTTCAGCTCGTGCCAAACTATGAATAACTCATTTCGTGACGGATATCTCGGATTCTCCTCTTTATGCCGCCATTTCCCAAACATATTTGTATCGAGCTCGGTCAATAAACATTCGATCGAACATCTAATCACTTCGCTACATTTTTTAATCGTCTTGATTCCCAGTTTTTACTTCAATCTCCACTCTTTCATGAATTCGTCAACATCCTTCCACTCAACACCTTGGAAAATATTTTACAAAATCGTAAAATCGACGATTTTTAACTTTACCGATGAATCTATCTTTTTAGTTTTATGTCTGAAGTGAGTTGCGGTGGTTTTCATAAAATTTATAGTCAGCGACCGTATTATTATCTGCTCCAGTAAGCTTATTTGCAATTATTTGAAAAGAGTTTAATTTTCCAAGAACTAAACTGTGTGTTCAACGATGCCGGTAGATTGCAGACATTTTTCGAGACCATTTCTCTTGGGTGTGCAATGGTGTGCATGTGCAAAGGCCTGAGTGCAAGTGCACAGGCGAAAAGCCACGACTAGCAACAGGTATTTGCCACGTGCGTCACCATCGAGGGGATCGTTGATTCGTTGAAAAATAAGAAACGATAGTAATATGTTCGTTGTTGTTGTTATTGCGTTGTTATTGGCTGTTGTGACTGTCAATGAGATGAAAATCCAGTGAACTAGTGACGCTGAATCACTGATTTTTTTTCTGTAAAGTTGAATGAATAAATTCTTTATGAAACAATTCGCGAGAGGTCGACATCCCGTGGAGCCTCTTTTTGTAATCAAATCCAAAGATGCCACGAGACGTGGCTAGTTCCATAAAAAAATATAAAAAATGTCTTCAATCCTTCAACTTAATTGGTAAAAGATCGAATTTTTCAGAAGCAATTACATACAGACGGACATAGTTTTTAGGCGTACGCCTATCAAGAACCAACCACGAATTAGGAGCATCTCATCCCTTAATTCGCCTCTCGTGCCCTATTTGCCAGTCGCATCGAGCGTCTTTTTTTTTTGGCGGACACAGGAATCCAAGTAGCGGTTCCTTCTATTGGGCAAAATGTAGTTCTCGTATTCTCGGAAGGGTTGATTCGATGGACTTTCATCATCATCAAGTTTTTGAAGAGAGGTGCCAGAAAGGGCACGCAGTCGAAATATGAAGAAAGAGAGTGCCGCGTAAGATTGTGTTGCTGAGTGACGAGGACACGAAGAGACGCAAATTCGAGCACTAAAAACGAGGGCCCAAAAAAGGTCCCGGCGACGCGCATAATGTGCTGGCGCCAATCATCGCCAAGGTCTAACTTAAAAAAAACTAAAAAACAAACGAAAAAGAAAAAAAAAAAAACAAAAAGGAATAAAAAATAGCCCTCAGTTATTATAGCACAGGATTATCGTCGAGAAAGACCCGGGCACATCGTGCACATGGAAAAAATACGCAATTCTGTAAACGAATTTGGACTCTTGGATGCATGCTCAGCTCTTGCCAATCGCGCGAGTCTTCTTCCTCTTCTTTTCTCATCGCCACAGGGATGATTATCAGTAATTTCATGCTTTTTCGGGATATCTCGCGTAAACATAGAGAACTTCGCCCTCGGCAATTTAATATCGCCGCCTCATTCCTACTCCCCCCCCCCCCCCCCCCCTCCCGCCTTTGTCTTACTTTTTTCCATCTTTTCTTTTTTTTTCTACTTCTTTCAGGCTCCGATCAATAATGATCGAGAAGAAATATGCAGCTTATGTCCCGCCACCATGGCGCTCCATCAACCCCCATCACCCTCACCAAACAGGGTGTATTATAGTAATTTCGGTTTTGCGAGATATTAGACCGACTCTTTCTCTCTCTCTCTCTTTCTCTTCCATTCTCACTCCTTCGATTTGCCAAGACGGAAAAGGCCACCGGTCATCATGTTCTCCCCGGTAGTTGAGCTCTTCGACCTCTATAACCACTCTCAACTCCAAACGTATTGTGCCTCGATGTATTCCATCCACTCTTTATAGTTTCACGCCTATTTATTATTTTATACCGACAATAAAAAATTTTATACCGAAAATAAAATCTGGCGATCCTCACTGTTTTTTTAATTCATAATTCACACCAGATTATATATTCTAACGAAATAAGAACGAATTTAAAAAAAAATTCGAATTTGCGATTTCATATTTAGGCTCAGACATTTACCTAATTTAAAAAAAATTAAATACGCAGCTGCTTCCATTAGTCAAGTGAGTGGAACATTTTTCAAATATTTGTACGCAAAGTTCGATGCAATAATGAAATAAATTTATGGTGGATTCGTATCACAGAGTCAACTGAGAAATATAGAAAAATTCACAAATTCATTTTTTTTATCGACATTTTTGGAAGAATAATCGATAATTTCCGAGCGATTTTAATGTACATCGGTTTATTCTGTTCCTCGCGTAGTTTTTTATGAATTCACTGGGTCTTTTTTTTCTAAGCTCTTCAGTAAATTTCAACTGGTCAAAAAGACTCGTATGAAATATCGAATAATGAAACTTTGAAGAATTTGATAAGACAGAAAAGTTATGAATGCAGAGAAAAGACATACGATTAATATGGAAATTAAGATAAATTAAAATTAAGACAACGATAGAAGAATAGAAATGAAAATTCAAAGTGTAAGCGCCTCGGGAGGTTTTACCTATATTTAGACTTCGGATCGGTTTGATGGAGCAAGAGAAGCAGCAAGAAGGCCGCCGGTTTACGATTGGCGGCGCCAACCGGTCACGTTTGATGGGGATTGAACGAGCACAATGACTGCATGGGGCGGCCAAATCAGAAGACCCCGTTGTGGTCGTGGCTGACTTGAATGCAGTTGGGGAGAAATGGTGGAGAAGAAAAAGCGATCGAAATGGCGGGAGCTAAAGAAACGTTTCCAAATAATGATTCTACTATTTGATTTTTCTCCATGGATACATTTTGATTATTCTCTAAATTAATGTAATAAAAAAAAGACCTGATATTGAGATCGAAAATGGATGATAAATTTTCCAAATCCTTAGAATGGACTGAGTCTAAAAATTGGAGTGCTTTTTCTGTGAGATTCTTGGAATAAATGTTATAATTTAAAAACATAACGAACCAAAATTTGTACCTAATTGAATATGTAAAAAGTATTTCATCTAAAATCTCTCTTGAGTTCATCGAATGAATCTCGATAATAAATAATCGATTAATAACCGAAAATTGTTACTTTTTTCTATTTTAAATAAAACACCCAACAACAATAAGAAATCTATGAAAATGTTTCAGCAAGTTTGATTATAATTTTCAAGATCCTCAGCGTATAGTTCTAATCAAAAAATTAGCGAACTCTGTACAAGAATTGAACGAAAGAAAAAAGCATCAGATCCAAGCGAAGATTCGACTGCTTTTGAAAAGCGGTGGTGAATTTTTTGATTACCAGGAAATATGTGTCTGAGACATGGAGCATTTGACTTTATTTTCTTCCTCTTTGTTTGTATTTTTTCGTTATTCTCATACGTCGCACCTCATCGTCTTTTTTGTTGGTTGGCTCGTCATTCCTGTGAGCAAGTCTTGGTGCCCCTCATCACATCAAGCTCGATTCTCGTTGTTTTGCGGTTTACGACGTGGTTCGCGTTACAACTGATTATTAGTCCTTCTTCTCTCTTATTTCTCTCCTTCCTTTTTCCCCAGTGTGTGGGTGTACATGTTGGCGTGTCGATCTTTCTCGCCCTCTCGCTCTCTCCTTGATTCTCTCGCATCGTCCCGACCCTCTGGTTGCCATAACCCCTCCACCCGCTGCCCTCCATTATTATACGCGAACGCAAGCAAACGCTGGGCCATATACGACTATTATGCCCTGGCGGAGCCGATATATACATATATTTGTACGTATATATATCTATACATCGAAATATATACATACATACACAGCCCCAACCCTCCCTTCGTAATACCGGCCATAAAATTAAATTAGGGTTATAACACGATTTTTCACAAAGGTTCCGAGACCGCTCTTCTGCTTCTCTCCCATTCTATGCCTCAGCGGCACGATCTTCTTTCCGTTCTTGTTCCTCTATGTCTTCGCGCGTCTTTCAACAACCTCGTGAGCTCTTCTTCTCTCCTGTCTCGTCTTCATCTTCCTTTACTTCTCACGTCTTTTCATGCGGCCTTCTCTTTTCCATCGTATTTCTCAATTCCTCTTTACAGGAATGTTTTTTTTTTACATCCTACACCTTATCTTTGTCCCTGGCTATCGGGTGAATTTTTTTTTTCGAATCGACCCAAAGAATCGATGTAAAAAACTGGCCGATGGAAAAAATTATATAATTTTGTTCGGTTATATTCTCGTGCAAATGTCGAAAAAGTGGTTGGAGAAAAAATAATCTATTCACGGGTCTTCGGACAATGATTTCAAAGAATTACTACAAACGGCTCAAGACTACCTGCCACTTTATTTAAGGATGTTTTACAGATATGTGGTTCTTGGGAAAATTATATTCCACCTGAAATTTAGTCCTTAGTGATTTAACATGATGATTTAATCAAAAAGGAAGTGGTTTTACTGGAGTAATCTATTTAAGCAGTATCGTAGGGTGACTTTGACGAATATCCAGAGGTCGAGATATGGTTAATATTTTATTTGAAGATCTTTACACGTGTAATAATTCCTCTGGAACTTTTATTCGCTCTGAATTTCAGTATTTAGTGATGTAACCGAAATAACCACTTGGAAGAAGCAGATGAAGCGAAGGAAAGGAACGAAAATTTGAGGTCTATTAATAAAAAAGATAAAAGGGCTTTGACAAATTTCTAAAGGATCAAAAAATGGTTAATCTTATTATTTAAGGCTACGTATCCCCTTGTAAATTATTTTTAATTCTATTCAGCAATAATTTCTCAAATGTTCAGCGATTTTGAGATTTTGTAAATATTGCTAATCAATCAATAATTCAGCCCAGAAAAAATATTTTTAAAAACTAACACAAAATAATAACTTAAGACTTTTTGTTGCCCCAGAGAATCGTTTAGAATTTTTTTATAATTCGGATGAAAAAGTCGGCAATTTCCAGTACCATTCGAATTTCGCGATCGAATATGTTGTTCAATTGAACGTAAGTTGTTAGGTGATTAAAAATATGTGCAAAGGTTTTAAATGTTTCCACTGATCGAATGTCCATTCGAACAGTAGATATTGGACGATTTTTTTACACCAATGTGCCAATTATTCTCGTTTACAGAGTAACAGGAGCGAGATAGGTTGTAAAATAAAACGAAATACCTGGTTGAATGCGAGAACGTGTATGAATTTGACGAGATTAAGAGGAACGAGAAAATTGGATGATAACGTCACGGACATTCTACTTTTAAACAGTGATTGACATCGAAATAAAGTTGCTGTTATCTTTGCTGCGAGGTAGCTTGTTAAATCGCATTTGATTTATTTAGGCTTTTCATTCATTAATGTTATGTTCTATGAACGATTATAATCGTATGCAATTGTCAGGCCTTCAATAATCTATGCACTCGTTTCGTTCTCAATGTATTTTCAACCAATGAATGGCGAGGATTCTGTCTGATGAACGTGACCGGTCAGAGGCCGAATTCGAATGGACCATTCGATGTGGTAAGATTATAATTAGTATTGGTAACATAATGCAGCCTAATAAACTTTTAGTTTTCAAAGTGTTTCGTGCCAGATGAACGTTCGAATAATTAACACGTGACACATTGGACAAGAACCAAGTCGCGATGCTGATATCGTCACAACGACTCACCTCGACATTCTCTTTTCCGATCGATCATCATATTATACGAGAAATTTCCAACGAAATACATATTATTAGGCTCTCCTGATAAATCTATGATTACTCATTCATTAATAATACGTCGATATACACAGAGACTTATGATGCATCAGGCAAAATGGTACAGAGATCGATTTAAACTTTTATAACCTAATGGACTGAAAAGGTCGACCCTTCAACCATCGCTTCGTCTTTTTGCAGACAACATCGTGTCATCCATTTGCATCCTTCTCAATCATATTCCCTCCTGATATAAGCATCTACAGGAACAGTTTATTGTCCGATTGCTAGCCGTAGGAAAATTCTTTCGGTCGATTTGTTGATTTGTTATTCGAATACGTCTCTAAGAACATTGCTAATAATTCGAAAAAATAAAGTTCTTCTTCATCTTCTGACCAATCAAGTTTGTGCATTAAATTCTGTGAAATTGATTCAAAAAAATTGGATTCCATAACTAAAAACAGATCTTGTGATTCTTTTTTCTCATAATTACAGCAAAAATTGAGACTGAGAAAAAAATTAGAAGGTTCAGACTAATCTGATGTAAATGAGAGAGCAGGTAAGAAGTTGGTAGTCTTGAAGCAATGTGGCGAAGAGAGGAGGAGAGTAGGAGAGAGCCAAGAGGTCGTCGAAGTGGTCGTAGTGGTGGTTGTGCGGTGTGGAAAGCTGAGTGAAAGGGAATGGGGAGTTGGGTGGTTGTGATAACGGGTGTAGAAGGTTGAGGAGTCAGTGCTGAAGGGGCAAGCTGGTGGGGGAGGGAGGAGGAGGAGGAAGAAGGAAGATGAGGGGGTAACACGGTGAAGTTGGTCGGCCAGGGTGGTTAGAAGGGTGGGCAAGAGGGGCTAATGGAGGCGGCGGTGTAAGCTGCAGACGTGGAGTGCGACATGCTTTATGACGTCTGTTCATCACATCGCCCCAACGTCATAAATTAGAAACCCCTCTCCACCGACATCCCTTGGATAGTCTGCCATCTATGTGCGATGGCGTCAGTACCGCCGCATCACCCGCAACTTATCGTAACTTTGTTCATGTGTCCATATCTATACATTCGTCACGAGCAGAAATTGCACATATTGGTATTGCGATGGATGTCTGTAGATAGCGTGTAGCTCCGATGTTGAACTTTTATAATGTTACATTCAATCGTAAAAAGCTTTGGCAACCATCAGATTGTTCGTTGGAGGGTTTCGTTGCAGCGATGAATCATGACAATGAAAAAATCAGCGATGGCAATGATTTTCCAAGTACACTAGAAATTTCTGTGTCTGGTTTAACGATCTATCGATAAAAACCTTTTGCTTAAAAATCAACACGAATCCCAGGGTTCTTAAAGGTGGTGACAAGAACGGAAATAAAAACTGACGAGAGCCGCAGAATCAGATTCATCCTAATGGCTAAGCTTCGGGGCATCCGGTAGGACAAAATTGACACAATTGGACAGGGCAAGCTTGTTCGTATTACGATTGACGCTGTGTAATAAGCTGATTGATTGGCATTGCCGGCAGCGTATAATCATTACACAGCTCGGACACGTATGTCCAGGCAACCAGAAGTACGAAAGCTACAGCATCGAGCAAATACGTGCGTCACCTGTCTGTCAAATGGACGAACGGGACAAGGGAGCTACTACGTTGGAAATCGCCCACGTCAACCTGTCATTCCACCACATCGCCCTCACCAATACCTCCATTCGGTCATTGTTACTCGCTCCAAACGTTTCCAGTACAAAAGCCACCTTTACGACCAACTTTCATCTCTGTGTTGGATACTTTCTCCACCACTAATGATACTGTCATGACTGATATCGTACCGTTGATAAATCTTGCCGTCATATTTTCTTTGGATATTCTATCAACAGTCCATATACACTTGCGATAAAACTTAATAGTACAAAAAAAAGGGGGAAAAAGATAACAGCATGTCAACTGCAGGAGTTGGATGTCTTTGAGATCCACGGAATGTTCGAGGTTCCGTCCAATCATCCCTTTATCCTCTCTTTTTTACTGTCCCAGAATCATCAACCGATTTTATGCTGTAAACCCCCATTAAGGGTGATCTACTGTTTATTAATTTTCATCTCATTTATCGATGTTTTGAAAAAGCCAATCCAGCTACTCATGAATAGGAATCTGCCTCCATATTTGGCGTAATATCAAATCTGTCAGTCCTAATATAACATTTGATATTTTGGATGTCCACTTGTTTATTCAACGACTTCTTAGGCCGGAATATATTCCTCTAGTGTGCAAACATGTGTTACATTCCCTGAGCAGCAGAAGAAAAAAATGTTTGAAGAGTCCGCTAGTGTGGGACGGATGAGATGCTAGACGGGTCAGAAAATATCGATTCGAGGTCTCCCTCGTCTCATCAATGGGTCACTTAGAAACACCCTCGGCATCGTAGGGGAAATTTGTAAGATTATGAGGGAGGATGACATGGATTCGTCACTGGGTGATTCTTATAAAATATACACATGCAATTTAAGTGTACAAATATTTTGTATGTACCTAGTATCGTTATGCTGCGAAGAAGGTAATCTGACAAGTTCGAAACACAATTATCCCATCAACTTTGATGGATCTCTTTTTTTCACAAGCTTTGAATTGATGACGTTTCATATTTTTTAGGGCACTAGTGCAATTTGGATTTTTTGGAATCGGTCTGTAAAATTTGTTTCTAAAAAAAATGGTTATCGATGCAGTTGAACTCTATCTTCATAAATGGTCTTGATATTCCAGAGGTAAAGGAGGTTTAGAAGTTGAAGAATTTTAATACTCAAGCACACTATCAACTTCATTGACTATTTAATAAATGAAGCGGTTAACATAGCGATGATGACTCACTTCGCGAGCGAAATGAGTCGTGAGTAAGCAGATTTTGTCTAACTCGTCGATGAGGATGGACCGGTGGGTCAATAGGTTAAACGCAGTGATTGTTCGAGCGAGTACAAGCTGTATACTTTGACAATTACATACCCGCAGCGTTCAAACACTTGGACAAACATATTCATAGTAGTACAAGTGAGTAAAAGTAACACACGCATCTCTGCAAATGCGATGTCACGGCACAATCGTACCGAACACAGCTGACCCTATTTTCTCGCCCCTGTTTCATATTCCAATGTTCGCATCCCCTTAACAGAACACCCTCGCCACGAAAATGAACCACCAAATTGAAGAGTGTATTCAGGGCTTGTTTTGTTTACTGGATGTTCTTTTTTATACAGTCGAAAATCTAGTGACGCAGTTGTGATGAACTTTGTTTACATTAAACTCGCGCTCTCCCGAATTAAATCCACTCACTATCATCAGTTTTTATGTTGTATTTCCAAAGATATTGCTTTCAATTCATAGTAATTGGGAATGATTGAATTAGAGATGAAAAAGTATCAAATTGATTAACTGGACGAATTAAGAAACTTTTATAAGAAGACTTATTGCTCGAAGTCTTTTATTTAATTCGTCTCCTTTTTCGCAGATGTAAAAATGTCCGTTAATTTGTTTTTATCATCTCTCCGCAAGCTGATAAAGACATTTTGTTAACTAGCGAATACCCTAAAAGCGTCAGTGTAGGAATAAGTAAAACAAAGTTAATCTGTATAAAAGTTATGAATAAAGATAACTCACGTTGCGTGTAATTTAACTGGCAATTTTTTCTTCCCGATCTCAAAAAGCCAATCTAGTAAAACTGTCCACAGGAGGGTTCGATTCGATTCCCGAAGCACCGATACAAGGGCACGTTCTACGTTTTCTGCGTTTTCTCCATCTTTCTGCTCCGCTCTCTTTCAATCTATTTGTTTCTCTCTTTCATACTTGTACCTCCCACGCTTGGTCTCGCTTATCACATCAACAGAGATTGCTATGGAATTCGCTGGTGTTGAGAGTACGTGAAATGCCAGGACTCTTTCCCCTCCGATACTTGTGCTACCCTAGTCTACATCTATATACATATATAAAGATGCAACCCCTTTTACTCTCATGCCCCTCATAGCAGCTAACGTGCTTCTGTGCTTGTTTGGCAATGTGTGTCTGTGTGTGTGTGTTTGTATGTGTGAATATGTGGGTACGAGTGGGTGATCCACATGTTCAGAGGTCGGTCGTTCACCGACACGTTCTCACGTTCAATGTACATTTTGATAGTGAGGCTGTCCATCTCGGTGGGCACCACGTACGTCGTGGTATAGTTAGAATGGAGTCGTGCCGAGACGACATAGTCGTTGCGGGGGTGCAAGCCGTTTAGGGGGACGAGCGGTAAGAAGGAGACCTCGAGGGGAAGAGATAGAGACAACACGATTCACTGCAGAGAGACCACCAAACGGAAGACGGCTAAGGAAAACGGTAGTAGTGTGAGAGAGTGAAATAAGTGTCGTGGTGGGGATAGCTGTCGCTCGCCCGGGCAGCACCGCGCGCGGCACCAGACGTCTTCTGACCCGGCCAACAGCAGCAGTGAGCAACACCAAGCCGAACAACGAGAGAGTGCCTTGAATGTACTCAAGTACGCTGTATGTCGCTGGACAGCTAGGCAGCCTTATATTCCATCTAAACGTGAAACTTCGTCGACGAGATCCTCGTTTTGCAAGAAAAAGAACGTCGAGACGTACTTATGATAGAGGCTGGAACTAAGCTGCGTCTGGATAAGTTATTGAAAGCCACAAGACGATTGCATCCTTGAAGACTTCGAGACTAGCAAGTGGACTGGAAACTTCTGAGGATTGACAGATTTTTTGCCAGAACATGTTCCTTATTTTTTTGATTTCAAATGATGTTGCTCGGGGTGGATGATTGATGAATCAACTTTTAGGAGGTCAACGCAGCAAAACAGCAATCAATTGCTAGGATTAAGAACCATTGACTCAGAAACTTGATGACATGGAAGCTCCAAAGCGCCCTAGTCAGTGGATCCAACATTCAGAGGATATCATGGTTTCTTTGTCACATTGATGCAGCCTTGCGGCAATTGGATTATCTACAATTGCTTGTGCTATAACTTTGCTGGCGCTATGCATTCGTCCAGAATCTATTGAAAATGTCAAAATGAGACTGGAATTTATAAATCTATCCATTACGGTGTGTACTTACCTCAGAATGTTGTAATCCTTGAAGGACATCATTGTCGAGTCAAAAGAGATATGACGATATGAATAAGATTACTAAAGAATAGAATGCGGCAGGGCGGGGGCTGAGAAAGGTGCGCTTCTTTTCAAAGAGACAGAGCGTCATTGGTGTTCCATTTACGGAGGACTCTCGAGAGACGGAAAGAAGAAAGAGATACAAGGGAAAAGAAAGAAAGAAAGAAAGAAAGAGTAGAAGGGTAAAAGCAGCGGAAGAATAGTAGAACGAAGTTGTGGGTTAGATATGAAAGTGAGAGAGGGAGTAGAGAGGCAGGGGGACGAGGTTGAGGGGGTGATATAGAAGGAGGGAGTCGTGGCAGCTACAAGGACGAAGCGAAGGGTGGCAAGCGTATCGATCCGAAGGCGAAGCTTGGCTGACGGCTGACGAAGCCGTCACGCGAGACGAGTCGAGACGAGACGCCGTGCGGACGGAGAAGCTCTTCCCCTCTTCCCATCACCTCTTGAGAGAAGGGGTGGGAAGGTGGAGGACAGCTCGCGGCGCCTCCACTAGTGTCTACGTGTGTGTGTGGCGCTGCTGTTGCTACTATTCGACAAGGGGTAGTAGCGAACGCCGCTGATGCCGCTCACGACTTTGTGGTGAATGCTGGTCAAACCAACGGAGAGGGCAACGCCGACTACTATGTCCTGAGGGATTCCACCAGCGGGAAGGGGTGGAAATACGTTCGACTATCACTGTAACCTTCGTGGTCATCCTCCCCGTTACGACATTCGATGAATCTTTCTGTCCTTCTCGTTGAGCCTTCTCCTCCAATTTCGTAATTCTACCGAGGTACAAAGAAAATGACTAGTTCGAAGAAAGGACATAACGCATTTACGAACACATCCACCAAGTCACAATAAACATCTTTACGGATTTAACTCGGTACAAGTCTGGCTAAAATTTCATAAGACTGAGAGCCATCCGGATGATTAAAAACATGATGCCTAATGGGTCGCGGACTCATCCGAGGGATTCGGAGACTCAAAGGAAAGACTTTTTCTGCCATTTGAGAGCTTTCAGCCAATCGAGCAATTAAGCGAATGTCAATAAACAGTTTTCATCTATCGTGTTCTCTATTCCATTCTCAATATCGAATGATTCGTCAATGCGAATGAACGACGAATGCACGTGTCAGAACAATTTTTATTATAGCAACGTTTACAAGGATTGCTTAAGACTAATTAAACTTATTTTTGTTCCGAAGTAAGCAACAACAATCCAGACTCTGTTCACGCTAAGTTATACTCGTAATTTTTAACCACAAGCGGACTAGGCACCTCTCTACGACTCACAAGACTGCGCAGCTGCTTAGCCACCGCTTTTACCACGAACAGATTGTAAATCCGCACAAGACTTTTCCCCTCATGTATTCGGCCCCTTTGGCGACTGACACGTCTTGCCGTTTACCGATAGCGTACCAACCGCATTCGCTTTCTTCTCTCTTTCTCTCTTTCACCTCCTACGCAACACTCGCGGTGACTCTCATTTCGCGCATTACAGCCGGTTTGTCGCTGTGATTTAGCTATCTGGTGGAAAGCGCGCATTGAATTATAGCACCTCCTGGTGGCGGCCCCACTCGGGCCAACCGACACCAACGAGCCAACACGCCGCACGTATATATACACCGCTTATACTTGCCTTGTCGGGCACTTGCGATGCTCACCTCTTCTCGCGTCTCGTGCTCACCCAACGCCAAACATCGAAAGTCACTTAAGTTGCGTGCGGGCCGGACACACTTCGCCCTGTTCAGCCGCAATCCATACGTCGATTCCTCCTTGACTTTGAGACGCCGCGCTATATTCTCTCCACTCTCTTATTCTCTTCTTCCCCATTCCGTTCTCTTGCGCTCCTGCCCTCTGGTGAACGCATCTATGTACTGCCTACCCAGTGGCAGCACCGACACCAAACATTATCGCTAGCTTTTTTTTATCCCCGTATTTCCATTTTACGAGAGTCCCTAATTCTCGTCGTCAATAAGTAACCGCACGATTTACTTTCTATCTGTTATTATTATTAACAATTAATCGAATCGAATTAATGAATCCTGCCAGGAGACTGAATTAAATGAAAAATGATCATAATAACGACGATTTTTTTTTTTCACTTCAACTTTCTTCAATGCCATGGAACTTTATCAGACTCCTATAAACATGCAACTATGCAAAGATCAAGAGACAAGGCACAAGGTATGACAAGATTGAAGAAATGAACAAAGTTTTCTCAGCGGAAAAAAAACGGAAGACGAGATGCTGGAGTCCACGGGCACTCGGCGCGTCTACACCTGTGATTTTTAGGCGAACGATGGAAATTGCAGCATCCACGTTTCTTCAATTTATGCACCGCCACGTCCACACTCGGAACACCAAAAGGAGACATTTCTTTTTTTTTCGCAGATCTTTCTTCCATCTTTTCTCTACACTCCGCGAATCCACGCGAATACTAACTCTCGAAACCCTTCTCACAGAAAGTGGTGGTACGGACCGTGACCTGGGTCAACTCCCGTGCAATTCCTATGCCGCGGCTTCAACCACCTCCACCGACGCGTCCTTTCGAAGAATCCGTTCACCACTGGCCTGCTCTGCTCTTTCTATACACTTCCAACGATGATGGCTGCTCTTGACCACGATCACCATACCTCGTTTGGCTATCTCAGCGGTCGATATAAAGGCCTTAAGACTCATGCCCGATGCAAATTAAGAAAAGCTGTAAACTTAACGAGCTACTGCTTTACGCTCCAAATTTATTCACGATACGCAAACTCATTTTGCCGCCACAAAAATTAGCGTTGGATGCAAATATATTTTTATATTTAAATCAACTGAACTCACTCACATTTTGTATAAATCATTTATCATTTTTTTAAAACCTTTTCCACGTCGTTGAAACTTAGTTTATATCATTATCCGTACTTTGCACCTCTGCCGACGAAAATTCGCTTTCGTCTTCCATGGCGCATGATTGAAAGATGTTCGTTCGCAAACGAATGGGATGACGCAAACAGTCAATAATTTATGTTTCGATATAATTCATAGGTCCCAAAATCTCACATTTATCTCTTGGAATGGTTTGTAATGCAAAAAGTTTATGATTGATCGCATGGAATTTGAGAAAATCGCATGCAGAGCGTTATTCGAGGCAAAAAATGTTAAAAAATCACTCAAAAAGTCTCTAAAAATGTATATTTTTTATAATATTGTTAGTAATCCAAAATATTTTACAAACAAACGTTTCCTGAAAACCTGTTTCATTTAATTGACATTAGTAGTCGAAACTGCAGGAATTATATTCAGAAAATTGAAGACTTTTTTTAATAGAAAAATATGATAACAATAAAAAAGTGTATTAATTTTTCAGTGTTTAGTATATTTTAATTGATCATGATTTTGTACGATTAAAGCACGTCAGCGACGCGATGGGATACTCGGTTTGGTTAACGACTCGATTATCCTCTGAGAGTTAGTCAGTGTCAGGCATTTGTGTGTATATTTTATACGAGTGTTTATGTTGATGTGAACCTCCACATAAACGTGTAACTGTAAAAAATAACTAAATCTCTTCACGAGGACAATTCACGTCTCAATGCCACTAAATCAGCGTCTCGATGTATAAACCATGAAAAAGTTGAAAAAAAAAACGAAGGAAAAGAAAAAAAAACGGCTGAATATGGCTCTCGGCAGTCTCAGCGTCTTACGCCATCTTCGTCTCTCGTTTCTTTCTCTTTTTCATCGTCCTCTCACACACTCGTGCCTCTCATGGGGCCTCGAAGCTTCGTTGCAATGGGTACTGGCCAGTCCCAGCTTCGAATCCATGCAGGCAAAGGCCTCGGCTCACGCAGCCACCAGGCATCACAGGCATTCGTCATCCGGCCATCTTTTTCTTACAGCTTTAATTTATTGGACCCGCGAGGTTGGGAACGGAGCTCTGGTGTGCTTGGCACCGTTGAACACCCACCATACATACATGGGGATTCGTGTGTACTCTCTCTTTCTCTCTCTCTCTCTCTCTCGCTCGCAGCATCTTATTTCTTACGAAACACGTGATGGAAAAGTGTTCCCTCGCGTTTTTATTTTTATTTTTTTCCTCCTCTTTTTTCCCTTCTCTCAAAAGCTTCCCACCGTCTTCATTCTGGCCAAGAATTTATAGATTTTTTCTATCATTTGAAAATCTTATTTACCGCTTTAATACATTGCCTTGAAATGTTTGATCCAGGTCCACAAATCCAATCCCGATCCATTGCTGCATGCATTTCTTTTTCATCAACAAAATCACGGTCTCAATTTTATTTATTTTATCAAAAAATCCACAATACGTTCTTCTTTTTTGTCGTTCAATACTTCTTTATCGTGATGTCAACTTTCGCTGAAGTTTACGGACTTTCAAGATTGCCTTTTGAAGTATTTATTTATCGATGTTATCGCGTCAAGTGTCATGATTTGACTGGAATTATGTGGAAGTCACTTTAAAACTGCTACGTCGATCTCTCAGGCTAATCATAATTTTCTTTGGTATCCGTTTGAAATTTAGCTGAAAGTCACTTATGGGGAAATTATGAATCATAACGAAAATCTATGCACACACAGCTGTCCTCGAATCTGATGGCAAGTTGGTTACAACGAGGCGGAAGTAAAGGTCGAAAAAACTGATATGCTTCTTGTGCTGAAAGGACATGACGAGAGAGTGAATATTGAAAAAGAAAAGATCGGCGCTCCGGTCAAAGACACATAGTTGGGCATTGAATAAAATGGAAAGCAGCAGAAGGCATAACACTACGAAAGCATTGCGCAAACTTTCACTCCAAACAATGCCCCCGGGTTTTCGTTCACGCCAACTGGGGCTGCTGCGACTGGTGCTAGCTCGGCTTTCGTGGAATTTCAAGGACGAGACCTCGCACGACAAGGCCATAAATCCTTCGCTCGGGCCAGGACGAGTCGAGAGAAGCAGCACACAGCGGCAAAGAGGAAAAACCTTCTTGTTCGGTGACACGGCCTTGGATAACGCACATTTTCCCCGTGACGATGCTCCTGGAATCTCATCCTATATAACTACCGCACTCGACTTTATAAAGACAATAAAGAAGCAGAAGGAACAAAAAAAAAGAAGGCAAAAAAAGCGAACGACGACGGTTGAGAAAACTACATGAATACGAAAAGAAAGCTGCGACAAGAAAATCGGAATTTTACGTCGGCGTGTCATGTCGCCATTTTGTTTTAATGTACCGGGTGACAGGAGAGTGAAAGAAAAAGCAAAAATTTCATTGATGATGTGTTTCAACAGTCGTACAATTTTTTGAAACACCAAAGTTTTCAACATTTCTCAAATAATGACTAGAAAATAATTACATTTGTAAATATTTACCACCTGGAATTTCATTTTGTTTAAAAAAAAAAAAACAGTAAACATAAATGTTGTTTTATTCGAACTTTACTGAAGTAAATGTCACGAAGCAAATGTCAAGTGAAGTATGGCTTCACTGCGAAGTTTATTTCCTTCTTAATTATCTGCCAAAGTTTAAACTCCTCGTCCAGTAAAACAGCAGCCAATCTTTTTGCTAAATGACCATTATCGATCGTTCGTAATCCTATTTTTGGTAAGTCTACTCACTTCTTCATACAGTGAATGATACAAAGCAATAATTATTTTATTTTTGCCACAAGTTAATTTCACTATCCAAAGAAAACGTCAGGTGGTTCATCCGAACAGTAAAAATCATTGATTATGCCTTATTTATATTTCTTTGAGAAATTCTTTAGACATTCACGCGGTTATTAATCTTGTCAATTTATATTGAACGTCAATCAAGTAACAAGACAGAGTATTTTTCTTTGAGTTTTTTTACGCGATTCTATAACAATGAAGAACCATACGAGGCACGTCTGATTGGAAATAAATTCTTAAACGATTGGAACTATCGAATGCTATGGAAAAAATTTCGAAAATTTTCCGAATGACTTTTAAAACCTTAAAATTTGGGTAAAGTTTCTAGTGAACGATTTTATTGTCATGTGTGTGATACGACGAAGATATTTTTCAATGTAAAATACGTGAGTTATCGCGGCAGGAAAAACGATTTCGAAAGCAGCCAATAAAGAAGCAAGAAAATGATTTATTGAAGATAATTCCTATTTTTGAGATGGAAGAATCGAGTCTTTCATGGAATATAATATCGTTGAGCGAATAGCTTTAATGACGGAATCAGTTCAACGTAAATTTCTTGACGATTCGATGGAAATCAGATATTCAGTTTCATTGATCGTCCGGTCAGCACACTGTGATATTTCGGTCGCTGTCAGCAACGGTGGAAAAAACAAAGCAGAAATAAAATACGACGGTTATCCATCGGAGATTTTATTGGACCAGGTCTGTCTGGGTGAAATGCTATGATGATTTGTCGTTAAGTATCTGACAATCGTCAGTCTGTGATGGAGCTTTTCCTGGAAGTTTCATGTAGCGGAATGTCATCCATATCCGATATCGATCCTCGACGATTTCGTGGATTCAAACAGAGAGAAAGAGAGAGAGAAAGAGAGAAAGAGAGAGAGAAAAAGATGACAGAGAAGCGAATAAAACGAAAGAGGAAAACGCGACGATCTAAATATACTTCGGACCACTTCGTGGACGATGATCTTTTCAATTAATTTCCTACACTCAGTCACCCGGCGATGGCGAGCATCACATTGAAGACGCGGGAGAACTTCATCATTTAAATAAATGTAGAGGTAGCGTGGCTGTGTATCAATTATTTTGCTGGCTCTGCAGGTTCGTAGCATCCAGCAAAAACATAACCTGTCAAGTATCCTGGTGTTGAGTTTTGGCTCACAGATCATAATGTATCTATCTCATATCTCCGTCAAATAGCACTAACTCGAAAGAGACACAAGATCTCTTGGTGATGCATGCCATACAGTGCAATCTGGGTCTTTTCATTTGCCACCGACCATCCAAAAATAACATCCAAGTGCACTGCTCCCAGTTCTCATTTTCTAGAGCGATCGCAATGCACGACTGACCTCCGATTAAATATGCACATTCACGTGGATACAAAATTAATGAATTTTACCATTTTTTTTATCTGTGTGCAAACTATTTTTCTTTTTTATTATTTTTTTATTTTATGAGATTGTTGACACAGTTACAAAAAAAATCTGGAAGATTCACAAGCAATCACACGAATGCTCCGACGTGTCTGTATGTAAATATGTTGTTTTTTTTTGTCACGTATTTAAAGCTCTATGAATGAAATAATTGAGAGAAAAATCTGCCATTTACCATTGCATTCCGCGCCCCTTTCCTCTCTTTCTCCATAGAACCAGAATTTTTTTCTACTCGTTGAAGCTTCGTGTGTCGCTCGAATGAATGGCAGTTGAATGTTGGGACGTGTGTGAGATTCATGATGAATAAAACAAGGAAGATTCATGAATGGATTTTTAATGGAAAGTGCTAAATGGTACTTAGAATCAGGTTGAAATTATCATCATAGGAAATCTATAACTTTTTTTGTCTCTCATGTTGTCTACGACACACTTGAGAGATACTAAAATAGGTGAAACTTTTTTGCCATCCGTGACAGCAACCGGAAGATTAAATCAGTGACAAAAATCGTGAAATTTTCCAATTAAATGTTTATTGATCGGTTCAACATAAATTATCATACAAATAAACAAAGAACTTAAAACCGAGATTTTAAATCATATGCACAATAATTTGTATTCCCTGCAAATGAACTTCCGACCGAGTTCTCACAAAGACAGAATTCCTATTTTTGTCTCGTCTTAATTTTATAGAAATGATCGGAACATCGTTTAACACTTTGACTTATCTGACCGTTTGTCACGAAGTAAATTATAAATAATTTTCTTCATCCTCCCAGCGGCAATATCAATTGACAAACTTGACAAAAAACAAACTCACGTTTGAATCCACTTTTAAGTGACAGTCGAGCACAATAAAAATATTTATTTAATGCTTTTTATTAACCTCGCTCAAAATTTTTCGTCAATTTGCATTCGTCGCTATGCATTCATTTCTTTTATTATCTTGTTTCGACTTCATAAAACGAACAGAGTTCGAATCGATATCGATACAATGGACGTTAATAAGTTCATAGAGTTTACTGAACATAAATTAAATCCATTGAATTTTTATAGACGGACGTAAGAGATTAAGAACTTCAAACTAAACCCACTGGATATCATTTTTGTCAAAGTGTATTCGATTTTATTGCTGAAAAGAAAAAGATTGACTTCCGGAATAAGACCATTTTCCACCAGTGTCCAATATTCATGCAACATCGAAATTCAAACAAATTTGACACCACCAAAGGATTTAATTTTTTTTTATTCAATAAAATCACGTTTTTGGAATTTATTCAATGCTCCTCCTCAGTTTTCTCGTTTTTTTTAATCATCAGCACTAAATATTTCAATCATTTTTGAGTAAATTGACAATATTTCAAAAGATCGTACATGGAAACCTCTAAAACATATTTTCTAACGAATCTTTTATTCTGAGAAAGCAGACATTTTTGAGATACTGTTAGAACGTTAAGTTTATATGGCCATCAAGAGAGTCCCGTCAAATGGACGAATGTCCATCATCCGGTTGATGAATATCTATCGTTGAAGAGGCGACATACTAAAAGCCTAATGTGATATCCGTTGAGTATTTTTTTTTCCTTTTTTTTTCTTCTGGGCGTCGGTATTTTCACATAAAGTTTCAATAAATATGAGCACGAGGTACAGACACACAAGACACAAATGTAAAAACTTATGTGGAAAGCGATTCGTTCCCTCCGAGCATTAAAATTCGAAAATTAATCGAGCGAGCGGTGACGTAAATTAAAATAAAAATAAATGTGCAAGCACCCGCGTCTGTCTGCGTAGAAATTTATCGTGTTCGGTATATTTCTCCTCGGCCTGGTCACCAGAACGCCTACGTCTTTATACGTCGCCTCTTGACAGAGAAGAAAGCATTGAAACGAGTGAATTTATAATCGTTAATTATTTATTCGTCGAAACGTCTTTTAAGCCCCAGCCACTTTCGATCCTGAGCCACAGGTACTAATATATGTACATTTACCATGTTTAAGTGTATATTTATCATGTACTGTATTTCTGTCGTCGTTTCTATAGATGGTACCGACTTTTCACTCCAATCACTTCCCGCATCGCTACTGCCAATTCACTTCATTCACTAATACTATTTCAAATAGACAACAAATCACAAACATGCCAATTTTATCTTCGAGGTAATAAAAAATTTGATGAAAAAAAAAAAAAGAAAAAAAAACATTTCTGCTTGGAGCCACGATCATTAGGATTCACACAATGTTCATTCAATAATTTTCCAGTCACGTCTGTCACGCGTGATAACCTCAATGATTGGATGAAAGAACTATCGATTACTGTCCACCTTTTCACAGCCAAAGTGAGAATAGATTATTTAAAACAATTCTGCGAAATAATTTTCAGTCTTTTTTCCTATATTTTTGGTAATGACGACAATTTGACAGCTGTCACTCACTCCTCCGATTTAAATCCATGCACATTAGAACACGTGCTTTAATTATGTTGACATTTGATTCAACTGTTATCAGTTGACGGTAGAGCTAAAAAGAGTGATCCGTAAAAGAGGCACAACGTGTCCACGTCTTTCAAATCCTTTTACCCTTTCACTCAAAAACCATAAATTAAATGGAGAAATGAAACGCCTCTTTTGAGCGTGCGGGCTCGCTTGCCCACGGCCCGGTAGGACGTATTTTTATTTTTATTTTTATTTTTTTTTAACGCGTATATACGCGAGGCCCGTTTATGCGTGGCTCTCCCACGGCTCGAGCCACACGAGAGTAACTACACGACAACTTTCGCTGATGTGCTGATGGCTTCATCGCCCTTCCTATGCATTTATGCATCTCAGCTCCAGATTCTCATGAAACTTCCGGTTTCTTTTTATGGAAACCTGTATTTTTGATACTTTAGTAAATACTCTTTTTCGTTGCATCGGAATGTAGCGGATTCTCGAAGTATTGTCGAAACAAAATCGTCAAAAAATGTTGGAAACATTCCAATTTTTGTGAACAATTAATCAAAATTTGTGTTTCATCAAAGAACGAGAAATTGTAGCAAAAAAAAAACATTGGTACTCTCCAGATAAATTAGTCAAATTCGAGGCAAACTAATTTCAATCACAAATCATTCCAAAAAAATCATAACTCAAGCAATTAAAGTTTGTATTCTATTGCACAATTTTTTAACACTGCACCCCCTTCAATTGCTCATCAGTACGAGGATGCGTATTTTTAAAAACGTTTTTTTTTCTGATCTCCCATTTCCAAGAGTCGAGCTTTCATCTGTCCCATCTCTCGCGTGTCACTCGCACGAAAGAAGTCCCATCCCCCATCTCGAATGGCGGATGCTGTCCTCGTATATCTTGCCGAGTGCAGATAGACGTGTGTACGTCAGACGTGAAAGAAAACTAGCATCGAAGAGAGACAGAGAGAAAGAGAGAAAGAGAGAGAGAGAGAGAGAGAGAGACGAAAGAATTCTCGTTTCTCTCGTTTTGCTCAACTCGTCCTTTCGTCTCTTGAAGCTCTCTGTGCTGTCAGGTGAGTTCAATTTATGTATAGGCCGATCTTGCGACGAGTGATTCACTGAGGGGCGGGAGGGCGAGAAGAGGGGAAAGGGGGGATTCCCGCCGCGAGTATCTCAGCCGCCATAACGCCCGCTCTCGTCCGCGAGGAAAGTTACTGCGTGTTAGCGCCAGCATAAGAGTACACACCAAAGTGGCTCCACGCAAAAACACATAGACGAATACACACCCACACACACACACACGCTCACATTGATACCACTGCGAAAACGTTAACAGCGCGTCTATATGGCTGCGGCAGCAGGCCACGAATTTTAAAGACGTCATAAACCACGCCATGAGCAACGATAAATTATCCTAAGTCGAGCGCTAGCTCGCAAGCCCGCGTATTTTCGAACAATTCATTGCGCATTCGCAATTCGATCGGCTGGTAAAGAAAATAAACGTTGGTAGAAACAAAAAATTAAAAACAATGATAAAAAATGAGAGGAGAAAACGTACCTACATTTGATTCGTCGACAACACGATGGATTGAGTGCAACTTCGATTAGTCTTATCGCCGCTCATAACTAACCGTGAAATAAATCTTATCCCAATGCACACTTATTCCTCGGAATTATTGATCATTTTAACATTTTTTTTCATTTTTTTTTTCATTTTATAATTAACTAGACGGGTTACTGACCCTTCAGAGCTTTACCTGAACACGTTACGTTGCAGAAACGTTGAATTATGTTTCACTACTTATGCTTAAATTATTATGGCATTTTGCTTGTGTTGCTGCTTCAGCTTCTATCGATTTGTTTAACTTCGTTTCGATTCCTTTGAATCGAATTAAAACTGCTTACTTTTTACTGCTTTTTTCAATTATGTTTGTTTTTTTTTTTTGCAAATTTAACGAGCTTGCTGATTTCATCTACACAAAAAAATCACCGGGCAATTTGGGTAACTACAAAATAAAAAATACGATTTTTCATTACATCTTTATTTTGGGAGAAAATTTATTTTGTTTAAGCTAATAATCTGAGTGAAGAATAATTATCGTCTGTAAAAATGTCGATAAAAGTCACGATGGTACAAAACTTGATTTGTTCTCATTTACTGTCATGCTCTAATGTAATTAAAATTCGGTTCCATTGGAAAGTGATTAGTTGGCGTGAGACGCAGCCTATTTTAAAATGGCTCTCGATTTATTTTCATTCAATCAATGTTGATTCGGTTTCATTAATCTCGAAAATTGTGTCACGTCAGTTCTTCTTCGATCAATGAAATAATGCACAGTGAATAACATCCGGAACAAATTGAAAATATTTTCGTCTGGTTTGACATGCAAACAATGTCAAATTTTCTATCATGGTGTCAATTAAAAAAGAAAAAAAAAGTCACATTATGTAATTGAATCCCGAAAAGGAACGAATTGGTTTCCAACAATAAAATACCATATTTTGAAACACATTTTTGAAAATTCTTGTCACTCAAAAACAAATTATTGAGCAAACGTCATTTGCGACTTCTCAACGTCAAATATAAATCGAGTTTTTATAAATATTTCAATTTCTCTTCGAACACAAACAACTCTCGATATTTTGATCTTGTGAAATTAACTTTTTCGTCACACAACTTTGTAATGATGGCAAATACATCGTAATTTTTTTTTCTTTTCAAATTTCACTCTTTCCGCAGGTCTTTTCGTACAAAATGCCGTTTACGAAAGGCTTTTTTTCACTTTAAGACTCACTTTGGTTAATGTTTCGATGTTTTGGAACACAGATTCGATTCTTTTCGGATCCATTTCTCTATTGAGAGCAGTAACGATCGTGACGACATGGTCTTGGAAGAAATTTGGTTAACATTTGTTACACATACTCCAACCTGTTACTGTACTCGACATTCGGATGGCTATCGTTTTCAGCAGACTACACTTCCGACTACTTTTACCACTAGATTTATGCGCAACCTCCGCCCGCCACGAATACGATTTATCGTAGTTTATGCGATACCCACGACTTTGCTACTACGTACAGTTGTAAGTTTACGTATGGATCGGTGTACACCAGAGAGACAAACCTGTGTACGCAGAGTAGAAAGAAGCAGAAAACGTTTTCGAAGATTCCAAATGTTTTCCGGGAGGGGAAACTTGGCTTCAAAATGGCGTGTATACGTTAGAGCAACCCAAGGGTGTCGAGTAGTGTGGAGTCAGAGAGAGTGAGAGAGAGAGGATTGGGCACCCCTCGTCGAGGACGAGCCGAGATTGTTTACGCCTCAAGGCCTCCCACGTGGGAAAAGCCAGCATGGCGCTCATCACATCCCTCGAACAAGGGAGAGACCCTTTTGACGCAATCCCTTTCACTATATACCTGGACTTTTAAAAGGTTTCGACGATGGTGAGCCTTTTTTTTCGTATTTTCTGTGTGACCATCATCAAATCGAGGAAATATGGATGGACCAATAAATCTATCAATGAACCTCCATTTTGATAAACTTTTATCGACGATTTCATCCACGCTCCGGATGAACCATTTTGAAAAAATCAGAATCGTATTGTCACGAATATTTTTTTTCCAAAGTATTCGGAAGAATAAAATAATAAAAAATCAAATAGTTACCTCGCAAATTATTTTTTAGAGTGTTTTAAAAAATCGGGAACTTGATAATAGTCACCAATTTGTACGCCATTAATCCCCAGTGTTTTACAATAAATTTTCCCCGAATTTGACAACAAAATATACATGTCAACATTTTTCGAAATATTTAAAGAATTTTTGAATAAAATATTAAATAAATATGGATATTAAACAAAATCTTTGGTGGAGCAAGCGATCCATCAGAAAAATATAAATACGAAAAAAAAGATTTTTCTACATTAATTCTGAATTATTTTGTGAATATACTAAATTGTTTTGGCTTCTTTTCTTATTTGAACTACTTGCTATTCTGCAAAAATTAAGAAACGATTCTGGAACGAAAAAATTCCGCACCCTTTTCTTTCGGGCCCGATTCACGTCATAAAGATTTTGAGTGTTATTGAAAAAATCTGTGCAAGAGATTGAAATAGTTAGAAATATTTCTCACAGTCGAAAAAAAAAAATGAAATACACTCATAGCCAGATTATTAAAAGCCATCGCTGGTATATTAAAATTCATGAATGACAAGTTTTAGTATAATCAAGATCTCATTCACTCGCATGACATCAAAATACGTGCCGACACTTTCATTCTTTATTGCACGCACCCGAGCGCAAGCCGGAAACGGTAGTTGCAGATGTTTTTCCCACGTGATTTGACAAACAATTTACCCTCGTAATGAGAATTAACTTTAATCTTGAATTATTAACATTTTTATAAACTTCCACCTATTTGTTGGCTAATTAACGTGCAAATGAGGTGATTATGATATTTTTATTGCGGCAAAAGTGTATACGTGTCCGCATTATTATGAAAAAGTATAATATCATGCGGCCTTAAGTCTTTATCCACAAACGCACAATTTTAAATTCTAGATTGAGATTTCGGAGCTGTCAAGCCTTTCCATTATTTTTATAATCATTCATGAATGAAAAATTGATCAATTAATTTTTTAATGAGAATTATAAAATGTAGCAAGCTTCGAAAGCCTTCAGCATGCGTCGGATACCGTGTGTTTTATTTATGTTTCGTTTTTCTTTTTTTTAATTCATTACCATATAAAATAAAATTATAATGAGACCGCAAAAATCGCAATAATTGAGATACGATTATGAATAAATTTATTTCAATATTTTAGGTCAATTCTATTCAAAATCTGTGATAAATTTCGAAAAAAAAAAATAAACAGATACAAGAACAGAGATTCAACTTACATTTCATGGGTTTCAGGCCGAATTTTTTTTGTGAAGATCCGGAAAAATTCACTTCGTCCAGTTGACGATGGTCGAACGATTTTCTTTTATTTTTATTTTACTAATCACTTCAACTCAAAAATAACTCACTATATTGGTAATTTCGCGTAAAACACGCGAATAAATATATTTTCAACGAACGCTATTATCTCTACATTTTTGTTTCAAACACACAAAAATAATAAATTTCCCAAAAATGAGAACGTCTTCAAAATCTGTCAAAATTTTTTGTTTTTTTTTTTCTGCACCGATATTTGTCAAGATCACAATTTCTCGCTACACTTCAATTTCGCCCAAAATATTCGTTCGTACTTAGAATACTGGGCGAAGGAAAAAAATTGTGAATAATTTTGTAAAACAGGAACTCTTCAGTCGACAAGAAAAATTGGCACAAACACGTATTTGTCACGACACAGTGGCAGAATCAATAATCCATCATTCGATTGGCCTCTTTGTTTGATTTCACTTTTAGAATCATCACAGAATCAGCATTATAATAATAATCCAATAAAAATATTGAAAAAAAAATTAAAAAAAAAAAACAAAATTGCACAGCAATAATTCTCGATGGAATGAATGCAGCACCATTAAAGAATTCCTTTCACTCGAAGTACCACAGGGTTACGAAATCATAAACAAGTTTTGCTTTTCACAAGAACACGCTTCACATTAATCATTCCGCAATAGAATAAAAGTTATTTAATTATTATTCCAAACTGTCAATCACATCCGATCGCGGAAAAAGTAGTATTGCAAATGAACGTCACTGGGGCTGAGTGCCATGTCACAATGTTAGGTTGCACGAGGGTTATTTTGTAATGGTCACATAACCTCAAAGCAAACATTTCTTCGTTAGTTGGTAAAGCAACGTCATTGATGGAGGATGAGAAGCGTGAATAAAAAAAGTAAAATTAAAAAAACAATTGTTGGGGTCTTGGATGCCGAAAAACGAGAGACGAGCGTAGATAAAGTTGCGGGCAAAGCGGAGAGAGGGGTTCGGAGATGTTCCGTGACAGCCCGAAAGGGTTGAGATTTGGAGGATTCGGGTGGCCGTTATCGCGCGAACGGTTGAGGTTGTAAACGCGCGAGAGACACAGGACGGGGTAGAAGGTCGAGCGCGATCTCGGCTTGCAGCAGAGGAAGGCCGCGCGAAACCAGAAAGTGTGGGCGTGCAAAGCTGGTTTGCGCGCGATGCAAGCAAAAAGAAGGGGGCGGGGCAGAGGGGCGTTGGGTCGTTCAGGGGGGCGGGTGACGAGGGGGTGAACGGGGGGGGGGAGACAGAGAGAAAGAGAGAGAGAGAGAGAGGTTGAGGGGCACCCGAGAGAATTAAGGGGCAGAGAAGATAGGGAGACGGGAGGGAACGTTAATTGTAAGGAGCGTTGATGCAGTGCGGTGCAAAAAGTGAATAAAAGTCCTGAATTCACGAGCGTCGGGCAACGTTTTGACGGGGGATCGTTGCCAGAGTGGGGGATTTTGAGCGCCACGAACGAGCATATAGGCAGAGGGGAATTCGTAAGGACGTTAATTGTTGGAGGGAACGCAGATGCAGTGTGCTTGCTGGAGATGAAAAAGGCTCCTAAATGCGACACCCGCCAGACAACCTTTTGACACAAAAGCTTTATGTTAACGCGCTATTACGCTTTCGAAGCTTTTGAATTTCCCGCCGCGCTCGGCGCACAGCCGCGAACTCTACCGTCGGCCAATTGTACGAATCTTAACGCAAGACGATCACTCCGTCATTTGGTACTTTGATTAACGATTGACGATGCCTTTTGCAGGCTTGCTTTATGACTTTTTACCGTTCCCCACTTGGGTACCGCTATTGGCAACCATTCATTTCACGCTCAAAGCCAAAGATACTTTTTGCGCGCATGCGCACTACGTAAGTGTTCCATTGTTTCAACGGTATCGCGAAAGGTTTTCATGCCCCTTGGTTTTATGTTGCTTCCGTCTATTTTTTTAGATGCTCCTTTTTATATTTATTGATATTGTTCTTTTCTTATTTTTCGGTTCGACTTTTTAGAGGTTTTGAAAACCCTCAACGTGGATTCGAAATTGAGCGGGCGGCGGTCCAGCGCTGACTGACTGCAGAATAGCGACGCGGCTAGAGGGCGCCTGGTGGGGAGACCTCTTTCCTCTTGTACACGCTTCACACACTTGTTCCTCCCGCCTCTTTCTCTTTCTCTCTTTCTCTCTTGCTATCTCTCTCCCTTGTACCCTTTCTGTATCGTCCTTACCCTCTCATCCAACCAATGCTGCGAACCTCCCTCTGCAACCTCGCCACACTCCGTGCCACAGAAATATATATTATTCCTCACATGCTCACACGTTCTGCATTTCCCGAGTGTAGCCTTTTTTTCTACAATGTTTTTGTTTGTCATCTTTCTACACATTTGTGTCACTATAATGCGCAACATTTTTTCACCCATTTTACGCTTCTCTAGATTCGGAAAATCAGCGTCACGATTGCGAGCGATTGCTCGATTATTTATTTTGATGCTGCACTTTTCGAAAAATTTCTCAAAGATGTTGATCGATTCTGATATTTTTTTCTTCCTTCGGTCCACGATATTGAGAAAGACTTTCAATCATCTTTGTAAACATGTTCACGTGTAATTGGGAATGCGCTCGAAATGTTGATCAAAATGGGGAGAATTCAACGTCAACGTCATGCAGCAGTAGCTCAATATTATTATTTTTCAAATATTATTGATATTAACATTCACAAAAAACGATGCAGCATTTAATTGAACTTGAAGGATTGCCGCCACACGAGGAAACCAGCGAAGAATAAATTATTGAAAAAAAAAAATGGAGCTGGAAACATAGGAAAATGTTTTCACAGATTCCTGATTAAATAATGGAATCTGAAACGAATTGATTGACTTCGCGATCTTTAGATTAATCTTCAATTAATTGATTGAGTTAAATGAATTTTCAGATTATCACAAAACTTCAAAAAATAGTTTTTGAAAAGTGTTTTTTTTTTCTTCACATGGATAACTCGAAGCACAAAAAACCTGCGGAAAACTCAAATTAAACCGACGCCGAAAACTTTTTAGAGAAAATGAATCTCTCACCGATTCTGCGATTTTTTATTCACTGAAGTTTCCTGAAAGTCCGTAGCCATTTTAATTGCATTTTTTATGAAGCGATAAACATTTAAACTGTAAGTTAATCGAAGTCTGGTTAATTGAGGGAAATAATTTTGTTGGGCTTATTCGACAAAATATTTGCATTTCCAACAAAATCGGGTTTTCAATGTTGCGATTTGTATTTTTAGAAATAAAAAAGAAGATATTTTATTTTCATGAAATGTATAAAATTGGTCCACATCTGTATCTAAAAAAAGTTGAGAAATCTCAGATAGAAAAAAAGAACAATTATTTAAACAGACAAAAATAGTCTAACAAACAAAAAATCATAGTTCCCAAATTCCTCGAACATAAAATTCATTTGATAAACAAAAAAGGACGAATTATCCATGAAATATATCGAGTCCCGTTATAACAGAACGAACATCCAAATGCACAACCATTAATGACAAAAAAATGTTTTTAATTACGAAAAACAAAAACTTCCATCGGCAGTTCGTCTAAAATGATGAATTTTTCGACATAAAAATAAAAAAAGAGCACTTGTTTTTGAACGAAATTAAAATTCAAAATCGTTTAAATAACATTAATAAACACGTTTAAAAATGAGTAGTTTGACAGAAGCGTTACAAGTCTCACGAAACGCCGTTCGTGAATTAAAAAAAAAAGTACAAATGATCTGCTCGATGTGGGGGCGGGATCGAATGCCGCTGGCGTTAAGAACTTCGTGGCAGCGAAGAGGCGAGGAGAGGAGGGGGGGGGGGCATGAGGCGTCCCCTCCAGTCGCGCCCGCCGGTGCCGCGGAGCGGCCGCTCGGAGAGAGACGGCGAGCGCAGGAACTACGGTTACCGACGTACGACATCCGTGAATCTCTCGACGTTTCCGTCCAAAAAGTGTCACTGGAGGTTTGTGAAGAGCCGGTGAGTCAAACATTTATCTTGTATCGTTTATTTAGAGTGTCCAGTGGCTTTTGAGACCGTTGGTAAGCCGCAAAATAGTCTGTAGATTTGGAAATCGAGAAAACTTGCATTCCTAACCTCAAAATATCGAGAGAATTTCCCAAACGATAAATCTGTGATTTTAAACTCGAAAAAGTGTGTCATCTCGTAAAAACTCAAAGTTTACATCAAGATTTATGCAATTTTAGGATTATAACTAAAAAATATTGAAACATCGGGTCGTAAAAACTGAAAAAAACATGAAAAAAGTTCAAAATCGAAGCTTAATCTTCATTTCTCGATCCAGATCCTCAGACAATGATTAAAAAAACCCCAAAACTAGCGTCTAATTGTCTGTCAAGGATTCGTATAAAAATCTGTCGCTCAAGTCTAAAAAGTACGGTCAGGTGGAGGTTCGGTGAAGTGAGTAAGAGAGAGAGAAAGCGAGAGGATAAAGTTTTGTTGTTGAGAGAAGTTCGAAATCCCGCCGCTTCGTGGCGCTACAAGGTGACACCGCTATTAAATCGCTCCGCCCACAGCCGGTTCTTCAGGGCGGAGTCCGGATGATCTATAGCGTCATAGAACAACCCCACTCCGTGGTTCAAACGATACCTAAGGGGTCACATAGCACGCCCACATTGCAAAAGAACGCGGCCGCGCGCACGTACACATTTGCGTTCGATGTGCACACATAACGACACAGACATTGTTGGTTCAGAGTCGCGCACAGCCTCTCGCTTTCACGGCTCTCAACTCGGATCTCTCGATCAGCCCCGGCCCAGAACACATCGCGGCACATCGCCTCGCTGCATTGTTTATGCTCTGTCCCCGGTGTCTTTATCTAGTCAACCGGACCGCTTGCTCTCTTCTACTCTCAACGTTTGTGTGCGTGTTAATCTCCTTTTCTCCTCGCATTCGACCCTCCATCTTTCTTCTTTCGCTCCGCTCCCAGCCCAAATACCAATTATTTTCATGCTGGATTTCAGTCATCAAAATTCAGACCAGTTCGATCAACGTATCGTTGAAATCTTGGCGCCATTTTATCTTCTGTTTATTTAGGCCGATCGGTAAACAAAGAGAGGAATTTTTTAGCAAAATCCTTTTTTTTATACAGAAATAATCAAGCAAATGCTAGAAATCTGGAAACTTCGTTGAAATTCTAGTTGAAGGTCGATGGAAACAGAATTTCTGACGTTTTCTTACATTGCTTTGATTTCTTACACTCGTTACTCTCGTCGACTGCTAATTAAGAATTCAACCAGCTAATTATCGATTCATAGCTCGTACCAATTTTTCCAAACCTATTTATTCTCATTCCTACTTTGATTTCGATGTACAGTGAATGTAATCTAAGCTTCGGAGGATTATACTAATCCTGGATGAACACCTGGGTGTTCTGGACCTTCGAGGTATCAATATTCGATATTATCACAATATGGTGTTATTTAAACACAATCGAATGAGCTTTCCGATTATTGGATCATGCGGTCATTCTGATAATTCGGGTGTTTATCCAGCGACAAAAAATGATGAGACGAAATGTTTCCTTTTTCTATATTTTCATCAAACTACACTTTTTCAACGTTTGTTCAATTCGCACGACCATTAGAAAATGACTTGAAAAACTCATTGCCAATATTTGTCGAGACCCAAAAGTTTCCCAGCAAAGAAAGTTGTCGTAGGTAAGCATCAGCCTCGTGTTCCAAAACTTTCTGCCTTCATCGAATATGAAGTTGTCAAAAAAGCTCATCAATAAATACTCGTGTGAATTATGCGCTACTCGGAATTTAGCGGCGATACTTGAACGCTTGTATATCGAGGATCGAGATTCGATAAATAGGATGAGCAGAAATGCAAGAGGAAAAACAGAATGATCAAGAGCATCCTGGCCGTGTGGAAATTTCTATGTCTTTGTCGTTGGAAGAAGGTTCTTCCGAGCCATTGTTTGCTGAGATTCATACATTTCATTGTTAGACAGTATTGGTATATGCTCGTGTGTATATATATCGTTAAGTACTTTTGGCTCTTTCAACGGATTTTCTCTCCTTTTTCAGTTTTACTTATTTTCCTTCTTCTGCGCTTCTTCTTTTTTATTTATTTTTATTATTCTTCTCTTAATAAGAGAGATCCCGGTAAGGATTTTATTGGGGGGTTGTTCATGTCCCGAAGAATTTCTGATGCTGCTTCGTCTTTCTTACTGGTTTTGGTATCACGCTCGAAAACTTGAGGAAGGGGGATTCTTTATATTCGTTTATCGGATACGATGACGCTGCGGAGTTTCCTATAGCAAACACCGAGCCACATACATCGCTATAGAGAATTCGGCACCATCACCAACACCACCACCCACCAACGCCGAAGTATCATCGCAACTCTCAGACTCGCCTCGTTTATTCGTGAGTGAGTTTCTCTCCTGTCCCTAGAACTATACTGCTCCTCCGACGATGCTTTGCAACTCTCTGTACGATTCGACCGGCTTCCAAGTGCGTTGAGACGACGACGACAACGTTGAGGACGACGATTCGGCAATAGCGACATTCGCGGCGCGACGTTTATGGCAACATTTCTTAGGGTTCTCTCTCTTTTTCTCTCTCTCTCTCTCTCTCTCTCTCTCTCTCTCTCTCTCTCTCTCTGTGTATATAGCCAAGGAACGAACGCATTGAGCTCACGGACCCGACGAGTTGGCTGGCTTTCGACCGCTCTCGATTCTCTCTTCGACTATAAGACCGTACACACTAACACTTCCTTCCAGCTTCATGTACTTATTCGAATATATAGAAACTTCGTAGTACACCGCACTCCATATCGATCATAAATATCACCGCTCGCGTGGGTTTTGCTTCGGAAGCTTCTTTGCCACTCGCTCCCTTTGTCATTCTTACTCGACTCTGGCAGCTCTTTATTATTATCTCAACTTTCAAACAAGTTGATAACGCTTCTAACTTTCATATGTATTTCTCATTTTTTTTCTTCCCAATTTATAATAATGTGACTTGGAAAACGTCTTTTCTGGGTTCTCGGGTACACAAGATGACGGAGGAAGAAAATTCGCTATTTTTTTTTTCGCGAATTTAGAACTCTGTGCACGAGAAATTAATATCGAGGCGAAGCTGCGGATATTGAGAAATCGGTTGGAATTGAAATTAATGTAAAGGCAATCAAGAAGTCGTTGCCAAGGCTCTGGAACTTTGGAAGACTCTGGCCTTTTGCTTGGAACTTTTCAATAAATCGAAACATAATTATTGATAATTAATGAGTTCGAAGACCATTTTTACGAGTTCGAGATTCAATGGAAAATCTTTGTCCATATTTTTTCAATGCGATCCACTGATTTTAATGGGCCAGATCGACTGATTGGAGAGATCACTGGTTGTTTGTGATATTTTTAACGATGGAGAAAAAAAAAAAGATGTTATTTGACTCCAGCAAAAAATAACAAAATTTCTCATACAATAATCGGGAGAATTCGATGGAATAATTTGGTCTCTTTTATCAAATGCCTAGCGACTATTACAACATTTCATAACCCGAAAAAAAATTCTCGTAGCAGAATTGGTTTCCCCCGAAGCTGGTGGAATTCAGAAAAATTATTATTTCATCGCAAAAAAATGAAAAAAAAAAAAATCATAAAAAACTCTGTTTGGAAATGAGACAACGATTTTCGTAGATCATTCTACATCTGCTCAATAATTTATAGTATCTAAGAATCTTTTCGAATCTAATACCAGCCTGAATGAAGCTGAAGACATTTTGTCACAATTCATCGCGAAAAAATGATGATAAAAAAGCGTAATAAACTGTGGTCCAAAAAAATGTGATCACAAATGGAAAAATGTTGCAGTGATAGGTAGCGGGCAATGGCGAGTCTCCATTACTGAGGATTTTGTATCTAATCGTTAGAAAAATCTATGACAAAAGATGAAGAAGAGAGAGAGGGAGGGAGGGAGGGAGGGAGAGGGGGGAGGAGGACGTTATGGAAAATCTCAATAGAGTGCGTTCACTGTAGTCAGCCATTTCACGAAGCAGACACTTTACGAGGCAACTTTTTCGAGAGCCAACGAGGAAAAATCATGCGAGTAGCCGACGTAAATTTGGAAGCTTTGGCAAACACGAATATCTACTCGTATAGTATAACGCGCGGCGACGATGGCGACCCGAGGACTCCGCGGTCGTGCTCCCTGGCAAACAGAATCCCCCTACCGCGAGCTTCGACTGCTCGCGCCTTCATCGTACTCTCTGCTTTCGTGGTGGATGGTTCCTTTACGACTCACTCCATACCAGTTTCGAAGAGTCCCCCGTACTCGTTACGTTTTACTTTCTCTCTCTCTCTCTCTCTCTTTGTCTCTCTTTCTCTTTCTTGCATTCTATACCTTCTCAAAACAGTCAGAAAAATTCGGAATAACGGAGAAGAAACGAAAGAAACATGGAGCAATTCGTTATGTGGAACGACGAGTTGGAAGGATAGATAAAGGACGAGATAGAATAAAGAAGAAGACAAAGACACGAGGATTATTATGGTAGAACGGAACAATGGACGTTACCTAAGAGAGGATTCTTACATTTTTGTCATAAACATACTTTCCTCGTAGAAATAAAGCTCTGAGTAAACCTTGCCCGGGTCCCTTGTAAAATATTTACAAGCTCGCGTCGTAAGGTACCGATTTTGTTTGCCCCCCTTTTTTTTCTTAAACAAATTCGCCATATTTGCTGCGTTCCCGAAATCCGGTACAAGTAAATCTGCGGGTCTTCGCGTAACGAAGGGAAATCGGAAAACATTTATTCTCGTCGGATCTTCGAAGAGGAGATTTTGACAGGTTTTTATAAAACGTCACACGGTTCCAGGAAGATTTTGATAAGAAAGAAACGAGTCGCAGACTCTGACGAATATTTTTCAGTCCCTAGTCTCAATTCGTCGTAATATTTTCGTAATAATCGTACCTTTTTTTTCTATTTCTCGTGGGTTTTACCATGAAGGGTTGCCAGCGATACTCGCTTTTGGATTTTGTCCCATAAAGTACTCGAAAAGGTCAGAAATGAAAATGGCAGCCAAAAGGGAAGAGATTTCTGGTCCCTTAAATCTGTGAATACTCTGAGGCGTTTTGTCCCATTGCGTAACGGATAATTTGGATAATTGCTTGAGGCAAAAATCCTGCTCCAAACCGACCTCGTTTTGGAGGGACCTTCCTTTGCGGTGAAAATTGAGAAGCTCGAAGGTGTGTTGCATATCGGAACCGTATATCCAAGACCGGAGGCCGCTCAGGTATATTTTTTTTTTGCTCCTTCCTCTTCTTCAACTGCACGAGAAGACTACCGGCTCACTCCGCAAAAGAACCCTGGACGTAAGTGCCGGTCGTAAAGTGAAATACGTCGTGACCTCCGAGCGCGTGCGTTTGCCTTCTTACGTCTGTGTTTTTTTCTTCTTTTTTTTTCTTTTTATTACCTTCCCTACTCTCTTGTCTCATTTTACTGGACATCTTGTATCGGAAGTCTTTGCCAGAGTTCGCAGTTTACAGAATGGCTTCCCCGTGAATTTGCCCATTTTCCCCAAAATCTCTCGGTTGTCTTTTTTTTTTTTTGACAATTTTTAGTCTCACTTCGTGGTGGTTCCTACGAGTTCTTAGAAATATGTCTACTTAGTGTTCTATATCTGCCAAATCATCGGTTTCGGGAAGAGAACCTCAAATTTCCGTTCGGCGAAGATTTCATCGTAATTATTGGCAGATTTGCAAAAATTGTTGATATCATTTTGGTGTTTATTTATCATTATTTTTATGCAGAAGATTTTTTTCTTCTCAATTCCGAGCCCAGTCTGTCGAAAAGGATTTTTTTTTTTAATTCTATAAATTCAATGTATCAAAAATAAATAAAATTCATCAAAGTAACGTCGTTTTCGGAAAAATTCCAGCCGCTTTTTTGTTTCTTTTCGTGTTCGAGTAAATAATTGTAATTTCTTGTTTTTCCTGTAAGCTTTGTTCAGCTGCTGCGGATGTTTTTGATTAATCGTGAATAATAATCAAAACGTTTACAAACTCTCTCGCACGAATAGTTTATAATCGTATACCGAGGCATAGATATTGTAAACGATCGAACTTCGTGATCTCGGATATATTTAAAATTTGTAGAGTCCGTTAGTCGGTATGACGACAGCAGCAGTAGCAGCAGAACCCGAATAACACACCAGGTTATATTCACTTTTAAAATATATTATCTCTCTATCCGAGAGTTACGAGCTACGTTGATGCGGATACCGTAAAATAATCACGTCTGTTAGTCACGCACACGTGCACACACGCATCATTCTCAAAAGCGCGTTCTTAAAATCTCATTTCTTTTCTCTCTCTCTCTCTCTCTCTCTCTCTCTCTCGCTTTTTCACGAATTCTCATCGATTTCATGAGTCACAAAATATCTTGCCTCCTACCTCAATAAAGATAAATGTAGACGTTTCCAAAATTATTCAACTTTGACGATCGTTTGCTTATTATTTTTGATTCGCCGGCGAAAAATTGAAATTTATTGCAAAATTGGCCTCTTTGTATGACTTTTTTGGGTCACTATGATATTTAAAAATAAGACAAATTCAAGCTTTTTCGACAACGTGAACACATTTTGTAAAACCTATTTGTTTACATCATTTTTCTTTTATTTATTGAAAATAATGACATTTTTCTTTCTTCTCTCAACGATGGGCACAAAAAATATTCTTCGACTACCTCGACCCCGAAAAAAAAGGTTGATCGAGTCGTTTTCTTTCGATTAACTATAAATAGACCAGCATCCGAATAGATTCCGTACTGGCAGTTTAGTGATTAGCATATTTCGGGCTTGACTTTTGAGCGTAGCCCATAATTCCTCGTGTCCGCATGATCGTCCATTCGGTGGCCATACTGGATGACCATATTGGATGTTACCTGCAGTATATGAGATTAAGTCTAACGGAGAGATCGACCAGACCCGCCTCAAAAATCGTTGGAGCGCGTAACTGGAGAGAGGGAAAATGAAAGGTTACAAAGATATAGAAAGACTGCTGTGATTTGTTTGAAAGTAATGGAGCCGCATTTTTCTGACCACCAATGTCTTTTCTAGTCCGCCGTACACTTTCCTTAGGAAGTTTCAGAGAAAGCCATTTTTTTTAACTACCGGAAACAATTATCGAGAATATTTCCCAAAGAGCGGTGGAAAAAAATTGGTTTTGACTACTTTTACGTCATTTCTGAATTGTTATTTAAAAAGCGTTTTTAGAAACCATTTTTTTTCGTCCGAAAACTTGTTTTTTTAAATCTTCGAATGCGTTTATTGCTGTTCTTATTGTTATTTATAAATTGGCAATAAAAAAGTTCCATCGAAGATTCAGTGTTTGCTCATTTTTTAGGTTTTTCGGACATTTGCAGCATTCTCGATAACTTTATCAACGTTTAATGTTCGCTAATTATCACCAAGGTTAAACTCTGTCAATTGAAATCGTTTTTTTTTGTTTTTTTAATGCTCAGATTAATTTTCAATCATTAGATACCCATTAATCTCGATTGAGGATCTTCTCATCTTTCCACCAAGTCCGTAGACCAAGTTTTGCATAATCTCTTTATAAGATCTCGGTCGTTTTCGATTTTCTACTTTTCCTTCGAGATTCAAGGGTAAATTGTCCACCAATGGCCCCGAACCCATAAGGTTTCCATGAATAACTATACACTATTACACACCGCTCTCTCCCCCCTCAACTTTCCATTGACACATTATCTAACAGCGAAAATTTAGCTTCCGGGCTCAGGTACAAGTTCCACAGTTTTCGTGCTCCCGAAAAAGACCCTCGGCTTACGGTCAAACTTTCTAACTTCCATACGTGTTGCTTTCTCATATATACGCACGCTAAAGAAAGTATTTCACGAGATCTACAAAACCGTCGACGTATTTTTATGAAGGGCCAAAAATCTCTAAGTTGACCTTTACTCGATTTTTTTTTTGTTCAGCTAATAATGTTTAGTTTAAATTAAAATTTTAATTAAAGAATAAGTCAGAAGGCAATTTTGAACAGTTTCAAATGAATTCTACCCCGAAAATTATTTCCGGAAACTTAAAACGATCGTATTTTTGGAAAAATACAACATTTTCTTCGGTTTTCTTGTCCGGATTTCCAAAAATATTTAAGTGATTTTGAAACGATTGAAAAACTACCATAAAAATGGTGAAAAAAATAAATGTTGTTCATATTATTGACAATAGACTCGAAGAATTTGCTACGAAATGGCAATAAAGTTAAGTCCAGAGAAAACGATGTAATTACTCAAAAAAATGGATCCTATAAAAATGAGATAAAATGATGGTGTCTATCTGCACATTGTATAATATCTTGTTCTTGTATGTTGGTTAAATCGGGATCGTGTGGACATTAGAAAGACGAGGAAAAGCCTGTTGATGGTGGTTATAAATAATGGTAACGCGCTCGTTAGGTCGAATAAAAGTTTTACGGTCCGATCAAGTACTTGTCAGCGCGTGGACCCGAGAGGGTGGCCGCCGACAAGCCAGAAGGGTATGTTCTTTTTTTTGTCATGAACCCCTCCGTGATGCTGGTGATCATACACAGTTCTCACAATGTTTTCTGCGTCGTTCTCTCTCCATCTCTCTCTCCAGCTGGACTTCGGATGTGCATGCGGAGCTCGGGGGCATCTTATACCTCGTTTAATGACAAGAGCCTTCCCGCCGAGGCTACGATCCTTCGACGGACGTTTACGCACGTACTCTACGTCTTTCTCGGGATACTCGATGCGTCATTGCGATATTTTTTTCATTTGGTTTTTTTTTCTTCATTTTTACGAGAGACTTTTATAATGTGACAGTATTTTTTTCAGTGATTGGACACTGTCACGAACAACTATTGTTATTTTTAATTTCCTACTCCCCGCTGGGCAAAGACCGGAGCTGAAAGTTTCTGCAAAAGCACCAAAAAATTTTTTCGATTCCAAAATTTGTATGAATTGTCAATTCGATTTTTGGATTTTTCTGTCTTTGTGCTTCGTTTTGATGGAAGAGAAGAGAAGATAAGGAAAAATAAATATTAGAATTTATTACGACTTTTAAAGTTCAAGATTGTTTCTCTTCAGACATTTTTTTCCACAAAATTGGTCCCCGCTTCGTGCATCTCACGTAAAAAGCTTCGAACGTCGATCGCCAGTTGGCGCCTTATTCCGTGAGGCTGAAAACCAGCGGAAAGAATCAGAACAAGAATTCATCGACCGTTTTACAAAGCAGCGAGTCCGACACTGTGATCAGGAGATATTGAAAAATAACTTGACTACGTTAAGCGATTTGTGCTTTGAATATGTCATCGTTTTTTCAGTAAAAAATAATTAAAAAATTGTTGGAAATATACAACAATGTCTGCAGAAAAAAAACAGCCACAAACTTTCTATTGTTGCCAAAACTTGGCGAAAGAAAAGAAAAAAAACAAATACAATCAGACGGAATTAAAGTGACGAGAACTGCCTCGTTTCGGAATGTCCTTAACGAAAAAGTTAATCTTACGACGAAGTATTATCCTTTGTCCGTGCTTTAATCAATGAATTTTCCAAGAAATTGAGTTGAACATAGGAATACTTTGGCGATCAGAGATGCTGTCACGCGACGAGTCTCGGCGAGACGAGTCGGCAGTGCCGTTGGCCGAGTGGTCGTTTGGTAAGATGGTGGGTTGACGAAGAAAAAGAGGAAGGGTGGCTCATGGGACTCGTCTATGGGGGAAGGTTTGAGAGTAACCTGGCAAAGACGAGAAAATGTATATGTATGTATATATAGTGGCGTACATGATCGGGAAAGATAGACACAAAAGACTGGTCGTACATACGCACGGTATGGAGGTAAGGAGAAGCAGAGGAAGGGGTTGGTAAGAAAAGTAGTAACAGAAGTGGTAGTTGGGCGAAGAAAATGTGGGGTTGTAGGATGGGAAGGTGAAAAGGAGTAGCGTGAGCAACCTCCACATGGATAAATATATATTTATATATATATATGCATAAAGTTCTATGGATGTATATATATATAAGTATATGTATCTTATAAAGATACGGATACACGAACGTGTATACCTTTGGGTGAGTTTGGAGGGGATGAAAAGAGAGGATAGGAGCGACGTCGAGGTCCGTCCGTATCGATCGGGCGTCTGCGGTAGATTGACACGTGTCATGGCCGCCTCTCGGGTGCGGAGGAATAAATGAGAGAGAAAGAAATAGAAGGATATGAAAGGATAAAAGGAAGGAAGGAGCGATGAAGGAAGGATAGAGAAGTGGTGGATAGGACGTCTTCCCCTCTTTCGATGTGAGGGGCTCTCCTTGTCTACCTTTCACTCTGTTATTCGAGTGTTCTCTTTGGCTTTCTCTCTCTGGCTCTCTTTTCGGCTGCTGCTCACGTCTGGAAAGGCAGAGCAGTAGCAGAGAGCAGTGGTGGCAGCTCCGGTCGAGTTTAGTCGAGGAGGAGGAGGGAGGGAGGGAGTGAAAGAGAAGAGAAGAGTAGAGAAGGACGTTGGTGGACGTTTCCGAGATGGTGCGGCAGGAGGGTTGACTAAGGGTGGCGGATAGTCCGCTGGTGAAGGAGAAAGAGAGAAAGAGAGAGAGAGAGAGAGAAAGAAGAAGGGGGTGGTGTTGGTGGCTGCGGCGTCAGTAGTAGCGACGGCAGGGTTCGGCCGGGAGTTTGTTGGATGGGAGTTGGGTGGAAAGAGCAGGGTTTGGGAGAGAGAGGACATTAAGGTGCGTAATAGCCAGCGGGCCGAGCGCGCACCGCCGCGGCATCGATTAGACAGAGGCTCGCTCACCCTCTTGCCTAGATGCAAGTATTACTTCCCTTGCTCCCGCTCTCCCCCATACTCCTCCCCTTCTCGCAGCCGCGCTTCTCCAACCTTCCTTCCTCGTTTTCTCTCTATCACCTTTGCTTCTCTCTCCCTCTCTTTCACTTTTCAACGGCTCTGTATACGTTGGTGTTCGTCCTCGTCCTTGTCCTCGTCGTTGTCGCGGCTTCCAACCCTCCCGCTCCCCTCAACTCTTCTCATCCATTCCTTTCTCGCACATCGAACTCCCTCGCACTATTCCAACGACATGTACAGTACAGTACACATGCAGAGATAGAGAACGAGCCAGTCAACACTAAGTTGGTAGCATGTACAGAAAGGA
>JACEOJ010000139.1:608629-641819 GCA_013761285.1 Campoletis sonorensis
AAGAGAAGGAGATGAAGAAACTAGCCCCCTCGCACCCGAGTACGTGCTCTACATACACACCCCTCCGCTTATGTCAGTTTCTGCTCTCATCTCCTTCTCTTCATCTCCCTCTTTCTTAGTTTCTTTGTCCCATACTCTCTTCCCATAGCTACGTATAGACACTAACCAGCGTTTGTATCGATGCGTTTGTAAAACTCCCGTCACTATCTTTGTATATCTCTTGCGATACACAGATATCTTTACACCATAACAAGTGTCCATGTGTTGCCCATGTATTTTACCCTGAGCCGCACTTTTGTAGACATATACAAATTCACTGGATTTGATTGTGTCATGTATATACATTCAACACCACTCTCGTTCCATACTCTTTGCCCATCGTACTCCCCTCGTATCCATGTACCTTTTACCAATCCCATACGCCAACGGGCACACCGGCTAACGTAGTTACCAACATTAACGAATCGGCTCAATATTCTTTGGACCTTACGCTCGACCATCACCTTTCGACCCTCGTCTCTTCTCATCGTTATCCTTCTTCTTCTTCTTCTTCTTCTTCTTCTTCTTCCAATCTTTATTCTATTCTCTGTCTCAAACAAACTCTTCAATTCGACGCTCGAATTATTAGAGTTTTTTGACATCCAGAAGTCTTTTGCTTTCTTCATTTTCTTACTGGTTGACTCGTTACTCTATTTTTAGGTCCTTGGCATCTTGTTTTACTCTTTTGTTTCTTAGTGTAGTTGAAGCTCATCTGGGCATCGGTTGCTTTGAAAAAAAAAAAATACAAAAATCGATGGAGCTTGATGAGGAGGGACGTTGGTTTTGTTTGAATGGACATAAAGATTTATTCTCGATGTAGTGATAATCCTGGAGCAGGATTATTCCTAACGAACTTATTAAAATGTATGTAAGAAGGGCTTAAGTAGAATATTCGATAAAATTCGATAATCCAAGTGCAGGGTATGCAAGTAAGGTGTTTTTTTTAGATTGCCAAGAGTGGTGGGATCAAATGTGAGGGTGGAAGACGTGAAGCGGATTTTGTTGAAATGGAGACGTTGCCCAAGGCGCAGACCGACGAGAGGTCGAGATCGGAAGCGTTCAATTTCGTTCCACGAGTCCCAAAAGATTCTTTCTTCAGCTTTCTTCCTTTCACCTCCTACTTCGCTTTTCTCCTTTCTCGCACTTCTGTATGCGCCCTTTTTTCATACTCTGTATATATGATGCTCGATGTCTATAGATATACATCGAATGAATAAGTAGGATCGCCCTTTTTATCCATTTCTCGCTGGTTCAAGGGAAGAAAAGCCGAAGGAGACCGAAACAGCTTAGTCTCCGATCAACAAAAGTCTCTCCTCAGCTCTCTCATTTTTTCACAATCGAATTTTTCGAAGACCAACACTCCCTCGATTATCGTGCTCTCCGTTATAATCGAGTCTATATATACGGTTGGCCACAAGGGGGTGGACGGCAAATCCAAGCTGTCTTCGATTATCCAGCCCGGATTAATATGACAAGGAGATCGCTCTCTCGCTGCTAGTTGCAGGCATATGTCCCCTATTTTGATAGAAATGAGAACTACTTATCATCCGTTATAGCATCGCGTGAGAGCACTCTCACAAGAGCGGCGGCGATCCTACACGTTAATCCCTTCATAAATTATTGTCGACCACGCGGCCGACTCGGTGATAACTATAATTTATACACGATCCAAACGAATAAATGTGATGCGAAAACCCTTCATAAAATATTGTTTAATCAAATTCTTTTCGATGAAAATGACGATTTTTTTCACGCTAATCATAAATTCTAGGCATTCGCGTTAAAAGAGAAATAAAAACTGTGACAAAGAAACGACTATGTTGAGAGAACCATCGAGACGAGTCTCTTTTTGTCTCTCACTCCTTCTTTTTTTTGCTTTTCTCTTTTTCTACGTTTCTCATTTTTCGCCTGTCGAGCCTCACCTAGATTCCACACAATTCAACAGCTCCCAGACTTCATCCGTCTCCTGGACGCGAGGCAAGCCACAACTTAGTCTCCGCTACGACGACGGCGACAATCGTCCGACCAAGTGTTCCACTGATGTTTCTTTCCCTCCTTTTCTTTCAATTATAACAAAGGATTAGGCGCCAACAGGCCGTCCTCGCTCGATCATTCGCCCATTATTCCAACGTCATCTAAAGTCAACTCGTATTCTTATACTTTGGCCAACAAGAAGTTGCTGGAAAAAAAGCGATCTTGGTGATATGCTTTTTTATTTTTATCTCTATAGATTTTTGTACGCGTCATTATTGGAAAATAAATAAAAGTAAACAAATGGAAATCCAAACTCTTTGTAAAGATTCTCATTTAAATTTGAAAAATTATCCTTACGGTCAAAATTCCTGGACATGAAATTTTTTGAATCTGTCATTCAAGTTTCAAATGTCCTCAGACAACATTTGATTTTTGTTTGTTCACAAGATGAATTTTTGCAAAAATCTACTCGAGCCATTAATAATATCGGTAAAGAAACCGTTGGCCAGAGATGTTTGGGGTTTTCATGACATTCAACAAGTTAACATCCCTTTGCATAGCTTTATACTCGCCGTTATAATTGTTCTGTATACCAACCACTTTGTTCCCTAAACTCATAAGTAACTCGCAAACACAGACAAATTACTCTGTACTAGTTTATTTGTTTTATGAGTTTTTTCTACTCGGTAAACTGCACTCTGCGTTCCCTGACGGAGCCCACAACTTTTCTTTTAAAGGGGATAACTCTGGGTGGAGTGGAAGAAAAATATTTAAGCGAATACGATCCAACAGCCATCACTTCTTATCGCATTCGCTTCCTTTCCCTATTTTTTCCTTTATATTTTGGGCACGTAATCAGTGTTTGTGCGTAGAGACTAATAAATCCATCATCACTTCATGCCTCAAGCTGCTTAGTCGAAGGAATTGATCCCCAATGTGGTTTGACAAAGTTCGTGAACATCGTAATTGGAGCATTTTATTCTCATTGACAAGAAAAAAAAGAAAACCCCCACAAATACAAAGCAGCCAATCAATCGTATTCCGAAATAGAAAATCTCCATCTGGCATAGCCGATTCGTTAATAAGACGCGAGCTAAGTCCAAAGGAATCGAGATTACGTTAACCACAGATCCATTATTTAGGTTGGACGAGAAAAGCCAATAACAGGATTAACAACGTGATCCATTAGTTTCGTTTTTGTTTTTTCAACACAAAATATATAATAAATGCTACACATGTTGGGATCGATAGTGAATCTGACGTGAAACGAGAAGAACGTCAGGTGCGCAATGTTTTTGTTTCAAGTCAGTAGGGAGGATGAAAAATAAGAGAAGAGGGAGAATAGGGTAAAGCGTGGATAGGGGAAAGGACGCGGGATGGACGTTATCGAGAATGACGCATTAGTCATTGGCGATCGTCGATCAAAATCGTAGATCGTCCTCCTCGATCACGCGTTACGTCGCAAAATAGGTGGACATTCGTGCTGGAAAACGATGGACCACGTGAGAGAAAAATAACGACAGTAGCTGCCGGTCACGATAGAGACATGCCGGAGAGGATGCGGTAACGACTCGGGCCTGTTCAGGTTTCGTGTTGACGTATCGCCGTCCATCGACACGTTGTTCGTGTCGCTGGCCAATTAACGACTGCGTATTTTCATCCACCTCCTCCCACAGCCCCGCAGTTCATGCCTCGACCATCCTCCAAAGCACAAATATCCGTAAATCCTCGCTTGCCAGAATTGACCGAACACTCGTTATTCCACCCTCTTTTTTTACCCTGCTCACCACGTTTTCATCTGCTCTCCCACTATAGAATTTTACCGCCACGTTACCATCCGCGATATAGGAAAAAAATAAAAAAAAACTATAATAAATAAAACTGGTAAACAAAAATCAGATTGTTGAATAAAATCAAATTCTAATTAATTATTAGACAAATTATCAAGATACGAAGACTCGGCTCATTCGAAAAGCTTGGCATATATTTTTTAACAATCCTTCATCATGTTTTGTAATTTTTTGGAATTATTATCACGTGCAGACTTTTTATATTTGACCTTTGATATTTATTAATTGCCAGGATCATTTAGTCAATTATTTTATCATCAGGCAAATTAGCAATTTGGCTCACACGCCAAAGAAGCTGTTTTCCAGCTCATTGGGCTGAAAAATATTTTACAGACATCAAATGAGATTTTTAAACATGGAAACACTCGATTTATTGGTCCAAATACTTTTTTTTAAATAAATAAAAGTATTTCATCTCAATTGGTCGTTTAAATTTCAATGCAAATGAGTAGTGATAATAATTCGCCAGAAACATGACTGATCACTCGAGCAAACAGGACTGAAGTGATGGGAAATTGAAGGTGCTTAAAAAAACGTAAGCAGTAGCCTACTTGTTAAATTTTTCATTTCGTATTCGATAAAAAACTGTCTCATTGTCAAGGTTGAATTGATGAAGTCATAATGTTAATCCGTGACCAGTACCAAGGGTTAGCAACTGGGCAGATATTTGGAAGGGTTGATTTACTCAAACGTTCATACGGTTGATATCGACGAGCACGTCTGCAATATGATAAAGACTGCATCCAATTCGATACATTTTCTGGCCATTAAATCATTTCGAAACGCGTAAAAACTCTGCTCCCTTACAGGAAACGATGTTAGGGAGGGTCGAATACTTTTTTCTTTCAGTTTTTTTCGTTTTGTTTTTTTTAAGTCCGTTTTGTTTTAAATCCCATTCTACCGTTGACTGGATAACACAGTGGGAAAGTCAACGTTACGGTTTTAATCGAGTCACCCTACAATGCCAAAGCGAGATACTGTGTGCTTGGTTGGTTGGTTGGTGGTGGTGATGGAGGCTTGCGATCAACTCTGTCTGTCCTGACTCTCTCTCTCTCTCCCTCTCTCTCTTTCTCTCTCTCTCTTTCTCTTACGTGAACCTGTCGATGTGAATGTTTTCGTGTATATGTGTACGTTGGTATATGTACATGCCTGGCGTTCGGAAAGAGAGGAAAGGGCGCGAAAGGGTGAGTCGCGCACCAGTCGAGAAGCCGCCGAACACCGGCGGGTGATGTGGGAGGTTGGAGGAGGTGGTTGAAACAGCAAACGGGGGCTGGTAAGGGGCAAGAGGAGAGGACCACAACTGGGAGGCGAAGTGTCGTCGTCCGAATAACGGCCAGGCAGCATCGACCGATCTTCCTGGCCCGCCGCGAGCGAACGTTTCGTTCGCTCACCCCCGCACTCAACTGTACGCGACTCGTGCGCGAAGCCAGCGCGTCAACTTGTTTCCCTTCTATTCAACGAATATTGAGTTCAATTTGCCTGTTACTCGCCTCTTCGCTCTCACTTTCTCTCTTATTCCTTCATTTCCTTCTTTCTATACTCATCTATTTCTCTTTCTCTCTCTCCCTCTCTCTCTCTTTTTCTCTTTTCGTCTCTCCCTTGCTCGATCTAATGCGATTGTCCTCTTGTCTTTTGTCCTTGCCCAGAACGCCCCAGAACGTATTGGCGAAACACGCACCTCCTTGTGGATCCTCCTGTCACGTTTCTCGCCAAAGCTTACGCGCGAAATCAACTTAATCTCAAGCAGCACATACTCCTCTCGCCAACGAAAAGCCTGTCCTCTTACCAACTCTCCGTCGACACTTTTATCTTCTCAGATCATTTGTTCCTTTGTTCAACCCAACCATCCACTTTTTCAAACGATCAATTCTTCATCTTCATTCACTCTGTACGGTTCTCACAATTTTTACACAGATTGATGACTTTTGTGGAAATCTCATTGTCCGAGGGTCAACGTACATTGCGGCTGAAGTTTTTGGACGGAGGCTAAAGTAGAACTCGACTCCATTACTTTAAACTTTTAACTATAGGAATGTTTTTCATTTTTATTTGAAATCATCATTTTCAACAAAAATGATGGGTCAAATTGACCCGGTGTGTTATTTTTTATACTTTTTAAGAATGCAGTTTTGGAGGAAAACTTGACAATAACTGGCATTGATGGTAGTTCCAGATTTTAATCTTTCTTGATGACAAAAAAAATGAAATCAATGTAAAATGAGTCGATTTCCTTTTGATTTTTCTTTTAATTTCATTTATTTTCAACTTTTCCTTATGTTGATCGTTTGTCTCATGAAAACATTTCAAGGTTGTTGTAATATCAACTTTCAAATTTCTGACACGATCGATTCGACCACTGAAGATCCTGTCGTGTCGTAATGTTAATTGAATTCGCGTGTTTCGACGACGATTCGCATTCGGGAAAGGATCGATCCTTTCGGTTTATCGTGTCGAGAGCCAATCGAGTAAAATCTTTTTTTCTTCATTTATTTCTATACGGAACCACTTACGCGCTTATACGCCTCACGCACGAAGGGCACGAGAAAAAAAAACGCTTTGTCAGCAATTAGTACGTTGCAGGAGTTCCAATTAAACGCGAATACGAGGATATTGGCCGTGAGTTAAACGCAAATACGGAATCTTTCATGATATTTATACGAATTACCATTCAGGATTTATCTCCGATCAATCCAACTATACGAATAGTTACGATATAACGACATGCCATTCCATACTAAGGAGATGTAAGAAAGATTTCTCTAGTTTTCTGCCGCATCATTCGATTTCATGTCATTTTTATAAAATCAATGAATTTTATGATCTATACACATGATCAAAAAAATATAAGGAATTTAGTGAAAAAGTCCGAATGGAAAATATCCAAAAAATACCCAAGTCTTCGTAAAGCTGGATTTTAATTTCGAATTATACTTCGAATTTAAATTGAACTTTTGTTGTGTTTACCAATCGTCTTTCTCGATTTGGAGAACTCGAACGATTTTCAATCTTTTATTTTTTATTTTTTTGTCAGTTTCACAGATGATTTTTCAAAGGAATTTATTTTGCGACCGATTGTATTGTGATTATTGCTATTTTTGCATAAAAATAGTTTTTGTATGAATTGAAAAATACTGAAAAATGGTCGAAGTAATTTTGTATTTTCAGTGTGGCTGTTCCAATTTGTATTTAAAACGTAAGTCATATTTTTCAGATGATTTCCATGATAATATGAAATAATGGAACCGTATGAAGAAGATGACGACACTCACTACTGCATAAAGTGTCATTCGACGATCAATGGTTTGGAAAATTATGTAAGTCATCGTCAGTCAAGATGTAGACCAGCAGAGGCGAAGCAATCAGAAGCCACAAATGAGACGCCATCTACGCCGACGACAGTGACTTACCCGGAAATTCTGAACGCAGATGCTTTTTTTAGTTCTCTGGAGTTACAGAGTAGCACAAAGTCCAATGCACCATTAAGATCACGCGGTAGAATAGGCAGAGGAAGAAAATTTTCACGGGTTGAAGATAAAGGGAAGAAAAAAGGTCGAAGAGGTCAGGAAGCTGATGATGGGGGATTAAAAGAAAAAGTGTTGAATATGGGACCGGTCGTTGCTGACCTGGATGACCTGATGGATCCTCTAGGAATCCCATCGTTGGTGGGATTCCCTGACATTGTGACTACGACCAAGTCTTCCGCGGTAACATCAGGAAAGTCCACTTGCACAGCTTCGTCAGCGAAGTTGAATAAAGAAGACAATTTATCCGCATCGCCAGTGGAGAGCATCATCGCGAATTCAAAGAGTTGTAACGAGAAAAAGCGCAGCGATGATCCACAAACAATGGAACAAGATCATGGTGAATGGTCAGACGATACGACGATCCTCGATGTGGACACAAACAGTGAAAACAAAGAGGGTGATCCTACTGAATTGACTAGTTATGCCGATTCGGACTATCAGCAGGACGAAGAATCCAATGGTGACAGTGTTGACATCGATGAAAACGACTCTTATTTCAATGACGACGAAACCCAAGATCGTGAATTTCCACCGCGAGGACACACCGGCGGAAAATGGAAACCCAGTGAACCTCTTCAGGAAATGAGTCGACTGAACGACGATGAATTTGTCGAAGATTCGGATAACCCTGAACATCCCCCACCTTCTCACACTGGTGGGAAATGGAAACCTACGGACAGCTCTCAGGTAAAAAGAATTGTTGCTCTTAGTTCCTCTGTGCCTTCAAAACGACGAATATTTCCATCGAAAGGTAAATTTACGAAAGTTCTGATAAAAAGAGAAAGAAAGAAAAATAGAAGAGACTTGATGAGTAAGAGAACGTGGCATTAATTGAAAAATCAGGATGAATGGTATCGCAACCGATATTTCTGGGCAGATAAAATCGTTTTAACTTGTGGCAGCAATGCCTTGGGGTGGCTCAACCTCGCCGTCTTCAACGTCATTGTGACAATAAGGTCAGGAAAGAAGAGGACAGTGAAATGTCGAGACATTTAACGATAGGAGTCAAGGTAGAATAGAAAGATGACTAGATCGTCCCTTCTGACTCAGTCTTTATCGAGGGTAGAAAATTCTAGGGACGTTCCGACAAGCCCAGAAGCGGTTGCTTCCTTGAACCTCTTCTCGGGTAGCTCCGTGCTTGGTTAGTCGTCGTCGTTAATCGTAAGTCCACGGCGGGGCCACTCTCACCCGCGATGTGTAATTAAAGGATCGCGTGACGTTCGGCCGTTAGTGTAACTGGACTAATTGTCATCCTTGGGTTGTGCCGCGCGGGGTGTGTGAAACTTGGCATTTGATCGATTTGATACACTCGACATATTACACCACTTCACGTATCAATATATAACGTCATACAAATCTACTATCAAAAAAAAAAAATCAATCAATTGAAAAGTCGATGATCAATACAAAAGGCAAAACAGCGCGCTATCGTTGTCATTCTATTAAAATAAATAACGGAATTAACTCGCTAGGCAATTCGGTGAAGATTCTAACAATAAAAAATGGATTGTATTCGATTTTATTAAAATTTGAATAAATGGGTTCACATTTTACGATCTTCAGAATGTCCTGATGGTAGGAGATGATTTTATGCGTCAAAAAAAATCCTGCTCAATAGTGAAACGAAAACAGCTGATTTAATAAAACTTAAAGAATTAATAAATGGTTCAAGAATTCATTGATAACTTTTGAAAAATAAATGATGCTTCCCCAGCTGTGTATGCAACTGGTATTGATATATTATTCAGCGTTCAACATAGGACGAATATTGACTTTTGGTTTTCTCGTCAACTTGGGTAGAGAGTAGACGAGAATGAGTTAGCGGGTAAGGACCCAGGAGCCTCGTCCTTAGGACTGTCGACGGCAACGACTGGACGAGAACCACCGCCTGGACACACCCGTGGGAAATGGATACCCGGTGGTCCTAGTGACTTCTTGGGCCCAGGATATTGGTGCTATCCTTGCGGCCGGAAACTCACCTCGAGATTGCTTTACAGCAGGCACTTGCTCTCGGACCTACACGCTAGAAGGAGCATCAAGGAAATCGAAGAAGACTTGCAATTGATACGTGGCGGGGGTCCACTTTTGCGGAGGAAGTCAGCCAGAAAACGACAGAGAGCACTTGCCGAGATCAAATCGGTAATTCGTTCCTCCGCTCTCACGTCTTTATGTTATTTACGATTTCTTTTGGGAATTGATTTTCGCTCGTTAACTATTCTTCGAATGTATTTCCTCTGGAAATACATTTTCTTTGATTAAAATCATTAATAATCCAAATTAATTTCCATCTCATCAACTGAAAAGTTGTGGAGATAAACGTTTTTGAAGAATGAGAACAGAACAAAAAAGTATTTTACTTTTCGTTTAATTTTATAATGATTTCGGTACAAAATCTTTGATTCAGAGACCAAAACGCAAAAGCCAGAAGGCTAAAAAAGAGACGAGAAAAAAAACTCGTAAAAGGCAGAAAGAGGTGCTTGTGTGCGAAATGTGTCAGGCTCGTGTGCGACGTCCACAGATGGGAAAACACCTGCTTTCGCACTACCACTGTCGCGTCGCTGGCACGAATCCCGGCAGTAATCCAACAGACCACCGTTTTATTCTTGAAAACATGAGCAATGTCGTCCGCCAGTGTCCTTTCCAATGCTCGATCTGTCGTTTTTATTGCAACACCGAGACTACTTTTCTTCAACATTGGAGATCGACACTTCACACCAGTAAATCTCATGATGTGAGTCATATTTTCCAAACTTTACAGAAAAACACAGTTATTTCCTTTCACAAAACAACTCTTAGTTGACTTACCACCAAATTACACACCAAAGGGTCATTTTGACCCAGGCTACAACCATCATTTTTGTCTGAATCGAAACAAACTATTTTCAAATTTTGACAGCAGAGACAAAAATCTTCTCCCAACATTGGGCCACGTAACATTTGTTTAGCCAGAAGATTCCACGTGGTCAAAATAATAATAATAATAATAATCATAAAGCCAAAATGGTAAAAGGAAATTTGATTTTAACGAAAATGCTGCCCTTTTTGCTGAACTTTATTCGAATTAATTCGGGAAAAAACGAAAATTCACGACAAAAAACAAACTTCCAGGTGGATGGAAGTTACAAATGTAATTCCTGCAATTTTTACTGTGACGAAAACGAATCAATGGAAGAACATCTAACGAGTTCGGGTCATCGCGATATAGTGGCGATGATGGGTGGCTCCGTACCGATCGTGGTGGGCAAACAAAGATTTTTAACTTGCAAAATGTGCAATCAACGTTTCCGTTATAATTTGCAATTGAGAATTCACGCAAGAGAAACAGGGCATAGTGGGAATGTGACTGCAACGGATGAATATCAGAACAGAATAGCCTGCAGTGAATGTTCCCAAATCGTAAGATCTTTGCTCGCGCTTCAACGCCATCAACTGTCATGCCATGGGCGGAAAGCCGACATCAAAGATGACAAGACTAAAGTTATCGCTCAACCGTCAGCTCCTTATTTCTGCTCATTTTGTATGATGAATTTTATGACTGCACGTGAAGCTGTACTTCATCGAAGAACTTCCAGCCACAAGGAAACCGTCAGAGCACAAAAAATTACTGCTGAGAACTTGTCTTCTTTGTCACGTGACTGCCCTCATTGTGGATCCAAACAAACCAGTCTTTTAAAACACAAGGAACATTTGCTTCAACAACATCCCGAGCTGTGCCACAGGTAAGATTCGGCAAGATTGAAAAAAAAAAAAAATAAACAACTTCAAAATCTTAACCAAAGTAAAATTCCATCAGAAAATATCCTGGAAGATGATTTGCCAAAAATCATGCAAAAAAAAGGCTTAGCTGCTTTTTTTTCTTCAGTTCTTAAACCTTGATCCTCTTGAAAATTGATACTAAAGCACGTATCGTGTGTTTCAATAAATAAACATTTCAGTTGTCCTCGATGTGGTTTGTTATTTGCTCTGCCTCAAGACGTGGCGAGGCACACGAGGGACGTTGAGTGTGTTAAAGCAGCAGGTGAAGAGTCCGTGGAGCAGAAAGGAACGAAGAACGATGGAGAATGGAAATGCACCAATTGTTCATTTACGACGGACTCTCGAGCCGAATTTCTTTTTCATGATGCGCTTCACGCTGGCAGTATCGCGACGAATACCGATGAAGCCGGATGTAGCAAAACGCCTGCCAAATTCCGATGTCCTATGTGCGAAAAAGTCTTTTGCAAAGTAACCCTCAGAAACCACATAAGAAGTCACACCGGGGAACGACCCTTTCGATGTCTCAAGTGCTCTCTTTCATTCACGAGACGATCCAGACTCAATATGCATCGGAAGGAATGTTCGTCTTCGACGACGTGGCCCAGAGGAGCAGAGGCTTTCTGTGTACGACGTCGAAATTATGCCTGTTCCGAGTGCAATGCTGCCTTCTTTACCAAGTAAGTACAAGGCGTTAATATTCTGGGTCTCTGTGACCCAAGAAACTTCACATTTTTCCACCATATCAACTTTGTAACAATCAATCAACTTCTAACTACGGAATTTTCCTGCAAACTATGTCGACTCCCCAGAATATCTTCCAAAACATCATCCTGTCATTTGGCGTTTGATCATCAACAGAAAAACTATTTATCGATAAATCTTGACTCTCACGACTCGAGTAACGTGAATGAAAAGTTACCAAGTCGTTTGGATGCAAAATGTGTTAATGTTTTCCAAGATCCATTAATCGTCGTCCTCTGTTGTTATATTCTTACTGCGTGCGTCACTCTTCTCCCAAGATATTCGTTTCTGGACTAGTTTACATTTGAATGACTTTCCGGTCGCGGTGTTCACGAGTTTTAGTTTTAACGTCGGACAGTTTCACCGGCCATTGAGTTTGCGATCGTACGGCTAGACTCTCACTCGGAGTCGAATGTTGCTCACTTATAAATAAAGTAACGAGCATTTGGCCGAGGAATGGACGACGATAAACGAGTGCGAACTATTCGCCGTCCTCACGTTGCAGTTAAAGTGTCCGCGCTGCATAACTCTGCAATAATGGAACATTTCATAGCGGTAGGCTTGCTGCGAAATATATTGACGCAGAGAGACCAGAGCGGAATCTAAACTAGTGACAGCTCAGAGAGGCTACAAAGAACAGATAAAAATTAAAATAGACTGCGTGTTTTAGCGGTGATAAACTATCAAGTAGAAATTTAACACTGAGCCTAAGTGGATAGTTAGGAAATGTAACACATATTTGTTACGTTACGACATCATTCTATTCAGACTTTATAAAAAATATGGGAATTTCCATTGTTTTCGATCAAACGAACTCTATGTCTCTAAACATTTCTACCTTGAAATCCACTCTGATCCAACAATAAATAATAAAAAAACGAAAATTCACGATAATATTATAAATAAATATGGCACACATGGAAATTGGTAGCCACCAACGATGATAAGTGAGAGCCGCACGCGGAACTGGTGTAGGCCTGGTAAGTGTAAGGGAACGAGACAGTTACGAGCACTAAACGAATAGAGGTAGTCGAAGGGCGTATGAGAGAAGATAGAGAAAGTGAGAATACGAGAAAGCAAAAGATTGGGTTGTTGGTAAGAGTGAAACAGGGTGTTGGGCCGGGGCAAGAATCAGCGGAAGAGAGGAAACGGAAGAGGATGAAGAGGAGGGAGATGAAAATCTGAAGATAGAAGGAAAGAGGCGCACGCGCTCTCCACCAGCAGCTAGAGGCCTCATATTAACATCTCATAGAGCCTTGTAAGCCCGCGGGTCATTTAAGTATTTAACGGGCCTGCATTATGACTGTACGAGGAAAATATAGTGATACGGAGTATCGTGTGGTTATAGAGTTGTGCGGTATCTATAGCCGGCAGTATAGATGAGAGGTTGTGTCGCCTCGGGCTCCGTAATAACATTGCAACGTTGTCCTTGTAACCGAGCAACTCTAGAACCATGTGTTTGTGTGAATATAAGATACAGATATAGATTTATCCATATGAATAAAGCTAAAGAGCCAGATCCTTCGTGTGCTACAGCGTAGAGTGTAGCTCCCGATGGCATCCCCGCATCTCCAGTTGTGATCCTCTTGCGCCAGCAGATATTCCTGGCTCCGTTGGTGGTGGTTGAGGTATCCGTTGTTGCCCGGCTCAACATAAGTATTAAAGCATTGCCGCCTGGTGTAGCTAACCGCTATAAAGTAAATGTTAACACCTCCATCCTCTTTGCTCTTCACTCTTCGCTTTTGCCAACGGCTTCCTACACCACCCAATAACAACAGCAGGTCACCCCATGGATATAGTGGACTATCTCTTCCTCTTTCTTCACTCAACTTTTAACTCTTTCAGCTTTTTCATTCAACCTCTTCATCGTTTTCTGTTTAAATATTCATTTATGACGCTTTGCGACGATAAGTACACTCTTTACGATTGCGCTATTATGCAAATCGTAAATAATGGATATTTCATCGCTGGTTCCTACTGTTGGAACGGTTCTGTCTTTAGAAACTCTTCTCTAGTTAGGCACACAATCAATAATGTGCCTAGAAAACTTGAGAATCTGCTGCAATGTTCCAGTTTAAAAAATATAATGATCTATCATTTAATAAGAATCGTTCGTAATTTGAATAACCCGAGTTAATAGAGTACATGGTTGTTCAGAAAAGAATCTGTCAGACGTCAAAACTAGCCTGTCATCGACCGATGATTCTTTCCTTTTTTTTTATGTGAGCTCTCAAATCGTTTCGATTGATACATTTCTGAAATATTGTCTCGTTTACTCAACCACGGAGATGCATTTTACTCACACGCAATATCTATTGATCTGACAACAAAGCGAGCGTCCCACGAATCAAGATTAGACAGAGGGCCAACGATCCCTAAAGGGTTCGCGATTTTCGGGTTCTGCCGTCCCAGGTCTAAGAATTAACATATGCAAGTGGAGATAACGAGCAAATCGAGGGAGGATGGTACATGCTTCTCCCTGAAAGTACAGGAAACGAGAAAAAGAGAGAAGAAAAAAAACAAACACGAGAGAGAGAGAGAGAGAGAGAGACGTGAGAGGTAAACGGAAGTTAAAAAAAGAAATATAGCGAAAGAAAGAAAAAGCACGAAAGACGGTAATTACGAGAGACGGTAGGGACAGCTCCCGTGCAAGTCTTGGTTTGCCGATCGTGCCCTCAAGGAGACTCTTCCCTTGGTGTACGCGGTCCACCAATTCTGAGAATACGCGAAGGCTTTCGCCACCGCGGCCAAGGGCCTCGGGATGCATGCGCATATTCAAGATAGTATGTTACACACCCGCGCTACTGACCGTACGTTTCACGTGCCTTTCGAACATTCGCCTTCGCCTCTTATGTCCACACCATACCCCCTTCGCTTGATGCCCCTTTTCCCTTTCCCTAGGAAGCAGCCACCCGCTCCCGATCGGACAAAGTAAAGAACCGAAGCAAACGAAGAGCCTGCGGCACATTTGCTTCTTCCTTCTCTTTTTTCACCTCCTCCACGTTGATATTTATTTACGAAAAGCATACCGTACCGATATACTCACAAAATTCAAATCGATTCTCCAGCATTTTGGATTGGAGCATTATTCAATTATGCTCTACTTTCAATGACGTTACGGTCATTATTTTGACGTTTTTTTCTGTGATCCAAATCGACGACAGTCAATCTCATAACTTTCTTCCTAAATTTCTGCATTTCAATTAATTGCCGGAAGTTGGCGAAGAAAAAAAGATTATTCTGCTCCAAATTCGAATAGCGTTTCGATTCTTCGTTAAAAATCGCCACATCAGCAGAAAAAGCATGGAATGATGTAAAGAATGAAGTGTCGGAAACATGGAAGGAAAATAATGCCCGTTTGTATTGTCAACGTAATAAATTAGAATAACTATAAGTTATCATATTGGCTGAATACGGAATTTGCAAGATTGGCAGTTTTCCGAGGGCAGCAAACGACGAAAAAGGTAAAAGGGGTGAAAATGAAGGGCGTTTGGAGGATAATACGAATAGTGTGATGACCGATACTGCAGAGATCGTATACCATCACAAGAGTTGCTATAGTCAGCGATAGGATCGCAAGTAAAGTAAAGACCTTGGCAGAGTGTGCACCGTCACCAATTCGCCCCGGTACCAAACCCCGTCACCTTCCCTCCTTCTCACTCTTTTGCTTGTCTCGTTGTGGTACGTGCGTTCTCCCTGAGGTATTTACATATATGGACCGTGGCGGCGGCGGCGGTGGTGGCGGCGGCGGCCTGGTCCCCACGTATCTTTTATCTTTCGTCGCCAGTAATGGCGCTTGTCCTCCTCTCTTCTCGCATTATCCTTTTCCTTCTCGTACCAAACCGACGAACCAGAGTACACCCAAACCTCCAGGTAAATATAGTACATCCTCGACGTCTACTCGAGCACTTGGATGAGATAGAGGCTCGACGTATACAGGGTGAGATAGTAGGCGTTACCTTTCTCAGCATAAGTTCAACGAAAAGCATCACAGACGAGAACTAAATCGTGCGTATATGTTGAACCATTAGCCCAACGGCAACGTACAATCGTAGTCTCTTTATGAACGATAAAACACTAATTATCAGGCCATCTCTACTATTTTTATCGAAAACTCACTCTTCGAATATTGTATGACAAAATACGAGGGTTTTAAGCAGTTTTAAGGGTCTCGTCATCATGTAAAAAATGGTTCAGCTCAGCATCACAAATCCACATTTTCCCAAACATTTTTTTCTTTCAAATGACATTTTGTTCTTCAAATTTCAAAGTTTTCTTCATGAGAGCCCTTGAACTTCATTTCCTTTTTCATCGAAGTGAACTAGTTTGATAAAAAAATAAAAGTGAATTACGAGTTTTGCTCGTCTTGGAGCGTCTGTAAAAATTCCTGAATGAATTATACAGATGAATCGAACAATGATGTTCAATAGTTTTTATCTTCTTCATTAAATTATGGTCGCTATTGTGCATTGGATTCAAATGAAGAAATAATATTTGTGCAAAAAAACCTGAATGTGTGCAATGATGAGTCCATTATTTATCGTCAGAAGAAACGATCAAGTACAATCTGCATATTTGCTCACAATATTTACAGGCATGGTAGCCACTGTTTTTATTTTTAATTGTTGTTTTTTTTTTCTTTTTCGTGGATGTGTTTGTGCGTTACACGATACCGGGTCTCGTGCTCATTGTTACGTACCGGCTTTAGGTTTGCGGTATGAGCTAAGCTATGGTATGCTATGGGGTATGGTGTGGCACGCGGTAAGCACGGGGATACTCGTGTGCAGACAGTTTAGTGGTGAACGCCCCCAGCAGGGGTGCGCGCGGGCAAGAGCCGATGCAAGAGTCCAGTTGTCGCGTGAAATATTGCGATTCATAAAATAAAACAGGCCTCTGTGGTTGTGGAACGCGTAGATATAGCCGCGTTTCTCTCTGGCTGTTCTGCTAACCATCCGATTCTCCATCCTGCGAGAGGTTGCGCGAGAGCTCCGCGCGAATCGTTCTCATCCTCTGCTCTTCATCCGCACCTCCTCGTCCCCAAGTTCTTTTCCATTCTCTCTTTCTCTCTATCTTCTTCCTTTTTTCATTATTTCTCTCGCTCTATCGCTCTCTCCTTTTTCTCTCTTTCGTCTATGAACACACACACACACAAACACGTACCGAGTCCGTGTATGTTTTCTCATCCTCACATTGGGATCATGCCGTGCGCTGAGCCAGAAAGAACTCTGCTATGCGCTTCCCTCCTCCCCCTCCACCTCAGGACGTATTTTCACTCCCCTTCCCTTCTCATCCTTCTCCTCTTCATTCGCCGGCTCTTCTAACTCGTTCGCCCCTTGGACTCTTTTCATCCCACCCCCCCCCCCCCCCCCCTCGGACTCTTTCTCTTTCCTCCTCCCTCTTTATGTCCTCCACAACCTCGAAACAACCCTCGCCCTTCTCACCGTACGTATTACATCCTCCTGCCCATCGTTTTGCATGTGTACGTACCATTCGCACAATGTACACTACGGACTCTCGCCCATTCTACACTCCGATCCTACCCAAACTCTTCTATATACACCGTCCACCCTCCTTAACCGTGTCTCTATGGATATCCCTGAAACACCGCCAAACCACAGACATTGCGAGACGTGACCAACCTTTGCTGTGAATTTTTCCTCTACCAATTTCTACACTAGCTTTACTCTCTCCCTCTCTCTCTCTCTCTCGCTCTCTCTGTCTTCTTTTTTTTCTCTTCTTCTCCGACTCTTTTATCTCATGTCTATCTGCAAGCATTACACGCTACTGGACTAACATATTAAGCCGGCATTACACACATTTAAAAGCTCCATATAATTGATGATTTTTACGAATTTTTTCACTCAACGGAATCAACGTACAAAGTAGAATTATTTCAACAACGTTTTTGTTGAAAATTTCATGCTGTAAATGTGAATTTGGAAAATTCTATTCGGACTTGAATGCTGGATGAAATCTAAGGTTTTTTTTAGAACAACAGATCGATCTCGGCCCATGGTGAAGTAATATTTAAGTTATTTTTTTTCATTCTAAGACTAGCGTGAAGATACGACACCTGACAATGTCAATGAGCCATTAATTAGAAGAGATAATCCGTACACCGGTGTTTTTCAACGACCTCAGATGCCATCGGTAAAGCTTTTGCCGCCCTCGTGACGAAAAAAGTCCATATATTCTTATTTCTGCCAACGTGCTTCAAGTTGATCCCAGCAGAAACTTGGAACATGATGCAAAGATCTTCCAAGTCTGAGAGGATTATATTTCCCCAGCCGTTATTTCGAAGCGAGGAGAGAAAATTAGCCGCCGACATGTTTATTGCAAATGAATCCCGGTATTCCGGTGGTGATGGCCTGGTTCTCACTTCTGCTTTTGCCTCTGATATGCTCCCGTCTTTCTGATGGGATGAGAACTCTTCGGATATGGCGATGTGAGGAGGCAAGGAGGCAAGGAGGGATTTCGAAACGCGCTGTTCTCCCTCGAACTCGCTCACCCGAAGAAGCAACCAATGAAAAGTGTATCCATAGGCGTCTACTTTACATAGCATACATCGGGTATCTCCAGAATTTTCGTTGGTCTGCCAAAAGCCCTCCAGCACAATTAAGCTTGCGTTATAATATCGTTGTTTATTTCAAGCTTCCATCTACCAAAAGCTAACCATCCCTTTTCCCCTTTCTACCATCTCTATAAGATCCTCCTGCACCCTCATCAGCTCTTCTTCATTCCATCTCTCTCTCTTTTTCTCTCTTTCTTTATCTTTCTCTCTTTCTCTATACCTTCCTGATCCGCCTTGGTTCACTTCTCTGATAGAGCAAAGTATATAGAGCGAGAAAGCTCTGTGCAACCCCTCATGAACGAGAAGCTTCGAGCTCCAAACTACCTCATACCCCGCTAGACGCTCTAATCTTCCTGACGCGGCAACCTCCTCGGTCACCCTCATCACCGCGCCTTCGAGAACTTTCCCCTCTCCTTCGTCTCTTGCTTTCCTCCAGTAGCTCTGTCACCCCCGGCCTTTGCGCTGCACTTTTTACCTTTGATTTACGTCACCAACATGCCACTAGCCACTTTTATTTCTCCTGTCCCAAAGCGTTGTCGTCTTCGTTTTCATTTTCTTTTCCTATTCTTTTTTAATCAGCAACGATTCGCAAACATGCAGATTATCGATTTTGGAGTTCAATCAAAAATCACTCGGCCACACATCGAATATTCATCCATCGATTGATTTATCAAATCTCCAAGCACAAGATTCTCTATCGGTTCCGATAAATTGAGATAGAAATTCTTGCTTAAGTTAGAACTTCAATTTCTCTCTATCTCTCATCTACAACTTCGAAAGCGAACGTCGAAATTTATTTCTAAATTTGATTTGATACTCTGATAAGAATTATTAATTCTTCACATAAGATTGAGTCACGAGTATGATTTCCATTCGGAGAACACGTACCTCAGAAAGTAAGAAATTTCAATATTAATGAAATGAAAAACTGTCCCCAGTCACATTTGCATGACATCGAACGAAGAATGGCGAGTACTTATTTCCCAAGGCACAAAAACTTGATGAAATCGAAAAATGAGTCTAGAAAATTGATGCCAAGTCCAAAAAAATGAGACATTTCAGCATCACTCTGTGATTCTTTGTCATAAAGTCACCCCTCCATGATGTTTGTAAGTAATGACATAACAGATGAGACAATATGGTATACAAGCAGATATAGAACAGCGAATAGTTGTCCAATATTAGCTGGAAAACGGAGAGGAAAATGTGATGTAGCCGAAGACGATGTAACAAGGCGAAATTTCACGTTTGTTTGCGCCCCAGAATGTAGAAGGACCAGCAGCGATGCCACCTTTGATTGGGCTTGGTTAATTCAGACTCGTACGTACGTAGTCACGTATCACGTTAAGTAAACGAGCCGGCGTTTCAGTGAGCTGAGCTTGCACGTGGCCTTAGCAAACATACACCAGATACGTACGTAATAGTTGATGCTCAAGCGCTTTCGTGATTCTCGTTTTATCCTTGTAAGGTAAATGTACTGGTAGAGCTCGACGACCACGAGCTATAAGCTCAACGTATAACTATATATTCGTAATATAGGTATAGATTAAAATGGCGTATGTGACCAGCGATCCTGGACAGACACTGGGACGTTCGCCTTGGCGGAGTCACGCGCCAATCCAATCGCTCGCTCTTGGTCAGCCTCGCGCGCTTAGTCAATTCGGCCCATTGAACGATATCATTTTGTACTGTGAAACCCCCGTAATTACGGATTATCAATCAAGATTACATATGACTTAACCTCCCTCTGCAGCATGAATAATCGACGGTATCAAAAAATCATTAAACATTTAGTTGTAGTTATATATTTTATTTAACGAATAACGTAAGTTATAATGAGCAGACACTTTTCCTCAAACCCTCCAACCAACTTGCTGGGGATTTAAAGGCACAGTCGATATTTCAATTTGTAATACTGAGTCGTATACGTTGAGACAAAATTTAAGCTCGTTCTTATTCTCTAAAAATACTGGGTAAAACTATTCGATACTTTCGAGGATATTTTCGAGAGTTAATCTGATTTTCTACCGAATTTTTGGAAACTCTGAAGTTTGGAAGATTTTTTGAAGTGTGGAAAACGTGGTTTTTGGTCGAGGATTTAATTTTAACGATATTTCGTTAAAAAAAAAATTGTGAAAACATTTCGCAGGTTCGTAAGACTTGATTAATATTCAACAATTTTCTTTAATCAATGACAGAAAATTTAAAACGTCACAGATATTTACAAATATTTAATATCGTCGAGAATTTAAAAAAAAAATCACTTTCTAACCATGTATTGAACTTAGCGATAAAAAAAAATGATGGAAGTGCATTTCATTGAAACCAAAAGGAAAAAACTGATTGAAATGCGATGTGTGCTTTAAGATTCGAGGATTAAGATTGCAACTTTCGTTTTTTAATAGAATTAACGTTAATTTTGAATTAATTGGTTGGAACGGTATCATTGAAATGTATGAAAATGAAATGTCGATCGATAAATATAAAGTTGGCGTAAGTTATTGTGGATGATTTTGCTTGGATATCCAAGTGGTGCAATAAGAATAACTCAAGGTTGGTAGAGGCGAGAGTGACGACTGAATTTGTGATAATGAAGTCAGTGAATCAGAGAAGTTATAGAGGCGCAGGGGATGGTATACGCTATAAATACACAGATGACATGAGATGAGGTCGACTCGATCAGGCTGGGTGCTGTGGGTAAACGAAGTTTGAAATTGACGATAAGAGCAATGAATCGCGTCTCTTGCGGTATTGCTTGGTCGAAGCGTAGAATTTAATGGAGCCACAATCTTCCGTTGCTCCTTCTTCACGAGGTTGAAGTACCGAGCGTGGTACAAGATGAATATAAGAACGATGTAAGTGAGGAATACAAGGAGGAGGAGGAGGAGGAGGAGGATGAGAAAGAAGGAAAAGAAAACGCGAGAGAGAGAGAGAGAGAGAGAGGGAGGGAGATGAGAAAATAGAAGTACAGGTGCAACCTGTAAAGGCTGGAGGACGGATAAAACGGATGGAAGGACGGACGGACAAGACTGAGAGAAAAGAGAAGAAAGAAGACGAGAAGAAGAAGAAGAAGAAGAAGGAGAAGAAGAAGAAGAAGAGGTAGAAGACTGTTCTGGCCGGTGGGATTGAGTTATGACAGCGTTTGCTCCAGGGGGCCGAGCTGAGCCCCAGCGAGGCGGATATTTCTCTTCTCATTCTTTATTTCTTCTCTTCCCCATTCCCCACCTATATCTTTTCCCTTTCCATCGTGTCTTTCATCTCGAACTGCATCGCACAACGAGCGGAGATCGAGAGAGCGAGGGCAACAGAGCTGAGAGGAGAACGTCGGCCATGCATCAACTTCGGCTTAGAGTTTGGTCCAGCCTCTTCGGGGCTGAGGCACATCGTGTCTTTTCTCTCTTCCAGTATACTAGCACGCCACTCCACCTTCTTCTTATTGTTCTTCATCTTTTTTATATCTACAAAAGCTCGTATGTGTGCGTCTACGTTTGTGAACATATGTATGCGTCACATGTGAGTATACGTGGCAGAGCGTTGATGCACAGCCACACGTAGCAGCTGAAAAGAAGAGAAGCATCAGACAGAAATCGCGGCCGCCTTCTCTTCTCTCCGTGATCGGGTCGCGTCGAAAATAAGATTAAAAAAAAATTTATATATATGGAAAAGAAACGAAGAGAGAGAAAGATGTATAAAGAAAAATAAAATAACTAAGTCGAAAGCGGCTCGATCCACCAAGATCCCACCTTTGAGCCGAATCGACGATTCCACCCACTCGGAACGCGATATATATACATACAAAACATATCCATTTGCTTGAGACCAAGTCCGAATCGCTGGATTAACATTAGCTGCTCATCCACAACGCGCGTCCTCTTCACCGCCTCCCACTACTTCTCAAAGTAGAAGTGATGCTTATTTTTTTGCCTTTTTTTTCGCTGTTTTCTCTTCTTACTCTTTCTAGACTTCTCACTTTCTCTCTCTCTCTTCCGCTCTTCCAATCCAGATAAATAATCTGGACGAGCCTCTTCGTTAATTGCTCCGAGCCCGCGGTTGACACCCCGAAGGCCTTGACCTTCGCTGAGCTCAGAGCTCTCAGAGCTCGTAGTTTTTACTTTTTTTTTTTCTTTCAATTTCTATACTCCTCTTATTCCGTCTTCTACTCTCTCTCTCTCTCTTTCTCTCTCTCTCTTTCTCTCTCTCTCTCTCTCTCTCTATCTACTTCTCTTTTTCTTGTCGAGGTTCATCGTACCTACCGCATCATGAGTATATGGTGCCTTCAAGCAACACATACAATATTCCCGGATAATATATCTGTGAAAATAAATCGGGATATGACGCTGCTGACGGGTGGAATTCCCTGTGTGACGCCAGCCAATATCTCATTGCAATTCCATTGCAAAAACTCAACGATACGGAAGCTTATTTATCGCTATGAATCACGCTACAATAGGCTTCTATGTTTCTTTTTCATTTATTCTTTAACCTTTTTTTCTTATACCCACAAGCTATGTCTTGGAGAACTGAAAAAATAATCGAATTCCATGTGTAATTTCGACAGTTTTCCGAATCTGTAGGGCAATTTCTTTCTGTTGTGAATGGGACTCGAATAAAGATGAATAATAATCTCAATAAATAATTAGACTCGCGTTGAATCTCCTGTTGACAGTGATTTTAGTATAAAAAAAAGGTCTACAAAGTGGTAAAAGAGAAAATTTGTAAGAATTGACAAAAGTACAGTAGCAATTGCTCGTTATATTACGAAATGAAAATGAAATAAAATTTCTTTCAGTTATTATATCGTATAAAACGAAAATAAATAATACGAATGAAAGTTGAAATAAATTCGAAACTCAAAAAAGGTTATAAAGCGTTCATTAGCAATGAGAGATGTTGAAAAAACGTCATAAATCGATGGGAGCCAAATGAGCATGGACTCTCGTCAAAATAGGTGGAATTTGAATAAATAATATTGGGCGAATAATTTGAAAACGAAGAGGTTGATCGCGGTGACGCTTTGGAGACTGTTGCGTGACGCGTATAGAAATTTCATATCAAGTGAGTCAAGAGTTTCAAGATTTACGAGTATTATTTATTGCTACAGGATATACATATAGGCTCTATAATGAAGGAGCGCGTTCGATGTCTGTCGTACGAACCGCAACAGTATATCTGAAAGATTTATTCGTATTAATGTGGTGAAATATTCATATACGTTCAAACTACTTTTCGATACATACTAATACATATATCTACGCAATATATATAATAAATATACATGTATCCACATGTGAAGATATATCTGTACGTATATAAATTCAATATCCATTTACGAGCCAAAGTTTCCGTGCTGGTTCGAGTTCTATAGACTTCTTTCAAATTTATGCGCGGATCATCGAAGAATCTGAAGGGATCAAAAGGCCAATCGGAGAAGAGGAGTTTAGGTCGATAGATCGAGGGGAAATAAATAAAAGAATCGGGAAGGCGTTCAAAGAGGAGAAAGAAAGAAAGAAAGAAAGAAGAAAGAAGAAGAAGAAGAAGGAGGAGGAGAGGAAAAAAAACGAGGGAATGGAACAAAATTAGACTTGAACAGCATCGATGCCTAGTAAAGTCCGAGATCTCGAGAGATGAGCACACACAACCTTATCTGGCTGTAGCAACAGTTAAGTTTCTGGATACATCGATATATAAAACACATAAATGTATATATGTATATATTGATACAAGTATATACATAGAGCAAAGTGAGAGCACGACCGACAGCAGACCGAACGAAGGACCGGCCGACCGGCCATAAATACCTCAATGCGTTCAGCCAATTAAAACAAATCATTTTAATGCGCAACCTTTTTAATTAATGCTCGCGCTCGCTTCCATCGCTCCCTCGAAGCTCTCGCGTTGTGTACAACAAGACCCTGCGCGAGGTTCTTCGCTCTTTACAAGAGAAAAAAGGGAGAGAGAAAGAATGAGGGAGAGAGCAGAAAAGAGATGCTTCTCGATGCTTCACTCGTTTCGCTTCATTCCCATCCTCATCCTTTTAATCCTCATCCCAGCAGCAAACAGCATCGGTGCTGAGAGAATATAAGGAACGCGATAGATCCCTGATCCTCGCCGATCAGAGGAGACCTCGAATTTATATCATACGTTACTACCCCCGTCTCTTTTTAAGCTCCTTCCATCCTTTTTTTCACTTCTTCTCTTCTCCTCTATTCTTCATCTCGACCTACCTTTTTCCTGTCTTTTACTCAACACTCTGCTAACATAAGACAAACAATATTGATCTTCCGATGAAAAATATACACTTCTGCTCCAAAGAATCTCCTGACGACACTTGTTCAGCAAATATCATCAGAACTCAACGTTCCATAAGTAAATATTCGATTTGTTCTTGTTGAATTATTACTGCATCGCCATTGCACATAATCTGCTCCATTCAAAAATATTATCCTGTATATTTGTGAAAACAGATTCAATCGAAAGCCAACGTACGACAACGAAATCCAAAAATCATTGAACTCTCAGAGGCAGAAGAATTTGTTGGTTGAAAAATTGCTGTAAAAATGGTAAACAGTGGAAAAAATGTTAAACATCTTCAATGACATCGTTCTTTTGTCTTTTGACGAAGTCAGACACTGTTTGCTTGACTGATTCCAATTGAAAGCATGTATTTAGGACAATTAACCACCAGACTTCTAACAAGTACCAATAATGGGAGCAAAAGTAAACTCAAATCGCTATTGATGTTTACCACACTCGTGCTGTTGCCAATAATGGCAATTTCGTCGTCTCTCCTTGGCTACTTGATTTTAATTATACGTATTGGCGAATAAATTAATGAGTAATATCGTTTTTTATTTCTTTGCCTTTGTTATTTTGGTCGATCAGCTTGTATCCGAGCTGCGGAGAGGTGAGCAGAGATCCGAGATTTATATTTATCGGTCCGCTTTGGCTTGATACGGAGTTCTGTCGGGCACATAATCTCTCTTGCTGTTGTGGGGCCAGAGTACAAGTATGGTAAACGGAGAGAAGGAAGAAACTGAGAGAAAGAGAAAAGAGTTTGGTCGGCTTGGTCGAAAAGGGCCTAAGAAAGGGACAAATAAGTCCCCGCGAGCGTGTGAGAGATCGCAGGCACTGCCCATATACCCATCATTTGAATTATGGGCATTCTTTCTCGTGTTCTGAAAATCCGTGTGATATACGTTGCCACCATTGAATTTATAGCTCTCCGAGCTGCAAATATTCTTGACGAATGCCTTCGAACCTACCCCGCGGAATAATTATGGTTACGTTGCTAAAGTTTTTTCAACTGTATTTCTTTCAAGTGCGAAATCTAGTTTCATATAAATTTGAAGATATTCGAAGACATCATTTTTTTATGCGTTCACTTATTTCGAGAATTTATATCAATTATTATTATCGAATAATGAGACTTTAAAATCCAGCTGCTTAGGAATTTTAAGATCGTTTGTTTGTTTTCATTTTTCCTTTATGAACTGTTTTGGAAAATATGGACCAGCGCGATGATCCAGAACAGAAAAGAAACATATTTTATGCAACAAAGTATTTCTTTAATTGAAGACAGACCACGATCTGGGCCACCAGACTGAACGTTGGCTCAATTTATCGCCGGAAACCCACACATCCCTGATGAAATAACGAATATTGATAAATTATTCGTTTACCTTGACTTGCGAGAGTTTGTTATTTTTTCTTGATGATTCATTATTCAAACCGGATGCTTCGACACTCAAGTGTTCAAATAATTCACGAATATAGAGCTAACTGCTTAATTGACGTGTCGTGAGACTCAATTCAAGGCGATCACATTCGTTTTAATAAAAGTAATAACAGATTGATTATTCTGCTGATATCTCATCCGCAATGTTTTATGAAAACGTGAAGATGATAATTTATCTGCGAAAGACTATTTTTAGGGTTCCAACGAATACAGTTACACGAAATACACTTTTTTTCATCCACACAAACGCATTTAGTTGATAAAGTTTTACACAAAAATTTAGTTGATAAAGGCCAGACTATATGAACCTCTACCAGCCAATAATTTGATTGACAACTTTGAATACGTTATCAAAAAATGTGGTTACTCATAGAGAACGAAGAGATATGCAGACTTATTCTCAGCAAGACACTTCGATAAGGTTCCAACAAGCTGTTACGGATGTCCTGTGCGTTTTGATAGATACAACAAACAAGCTATTCTGAATCATACGCATATCTGTATCATTTTGTTAATAATAGCAAGTTGTCAGACACACTCACATTTAACTCATCCATCCTTAGTTCTGCGATAAATGTATTATTTTTAATTTCAGTATGATTGAAAGTTCTTCAGAATCACCAGTCTTCACTAGTCGTTCCACTCCGTCGGATGTTGTAATTGAGAATAATTTAAAAAATAGCATATCCTTAATTATTGCACTGACTATGTTGGAACTGTTTGAAGTTTCACTGTTGATCGAATTACTTTGCGAGTGCCAACGGCACTTGTATTTATTAGCGGCGATCAGAATTAAGTAATTAGTGATCGTCTGCAGTGGAAAAAACAATGAAATTCAGTGGAGTAGTGTTCCGAAGATGTTTCCTTATTTTCGTACTATTCTTGACTGTGCAAACGGAGGTTTCAACAACTGGATCAGGGATCTGCACCATACGACAGAGGTATTTTTTATCAGTAAAATAAAAAACAATGATAGAAGTAACGAATAAACAGTAAATTGGCATATGGTAAGCTTACGGATGATGAATGAAATGAATTATTTCATAGTAAGTGGCGCATCCGGTACGTCAGCTATCGTGAGACTTACAGAAAAAAGGTTTGGGGCGTATTCTGGAAGACTGCCACAAGGATTAATTATCGAACGGAGGTAGAGTGATGACATTAATGATTGAGCGGGAAACTTTGTAGAAATGTTAGAAATGGTTGCCTGCAAATGACATTCTAACATGAAAGTATAATTTTTCTTTTCTTATCGGAACGGAAACTGCCAGGGTTACTGGGATTGGGAGTATGAAGAGGATTGTTGCTATGGATATAGGAAGAAAAACCAGAGTCCTCTGACTTGCGTCCCGAATTGTGGAGATGGATGTCAGTTCGGGCAGTGTATTGCGCCACTGGACTGTCTCTGTTTCCCTGGCTATCGACATCCGTCATCAGCCGTCACGAGCTCATGCGTGCCTAGCTGTGAGGGAACTGCTGTTGATACCAAAGATTGCGGTGACCACGGAAAATGCATAGAGATTCAGCAATGCAAGTGCGACGAAGGTTACACTGAAATCACTGATGACTTAACGAACAGGGTGACTTGTGAACCTAAATGTGAACCGGCTTGCGGGAACCGCGGATTTTGTTATGAACCAAACAAATGTCGATGCGATGCCGGCTACCGTTTGGCTTCCTTAACCAGGTACAGCGCGTTTCAAGACTGCGAACCGATTTGCAAGGATGACTGTGTCAATGGATTTTGCCAATATCCCAACAGTTGTTCCTGTTTCTCAGGATTTAAACAGCACCCAACGAAATATTCCGTGTGTCAACCAGTCTGCAATGATGGTTGTGTCAACGCGGACTGTACAAAACCTGATTACTGCGAGTGCCATGCAGGTTACGGAAAAAACGAGACGAATCAGCCATGGGTGTGTTTACCAATTTGTGATAAAAAGTGCATCAATGGAGCCTGTACCCGCCCAAACCATTGCCAGTGCAATCTGGGTTACGAACCAATTATGGAACACTCGAATAATAATGTTTGTGTGCCGATTTGTAATCCACCTTGTATCTTTGGAACATGCACGGAACCAGATACCTGCAGTTGCGATATTGGTTATGAAAAGAATGCCAATGGAGCACATCATGAGTGTTCAGCAATTTGTGACCCACCGTGTATTAACGGAGAATGCACGCAACCCAATCATTGTGAATGTCATCATGGTTATAACAAAGACCCAGTTAAGCCAGAAGTCTGTTTGCCGGTTTGTGATCCGCCTTGTACTAACGCAGTTTGCGTTAAACCAGACACTTGTGAATGTTTAGACGGCTACACGCGGCCAACGGAAGAACAAGGTTCCCAGGTTTGTTCTCCAATTTGTAACCCGCAATGTGTAAACGGTGAATGTTCTCGACCGAATCATTGCGAGTGTCACCATGGATACGAAATGAAACCAAATGGTACGACTCACGAGTGCTTCCCAGTTTGTGATCGACCTTGTACCAACGCGATATGTTCCAAGCCAAATATCTGCCAATGTTATGATGGCTACGAAAACAATCCCAATGATCCGCCAGAACATTGTTCACCAGCGTGTGATCCTGCATGCGAGTCAAACAGTTTTTGCGAATCGCCAAACGTGTGCACCTGCAACGACGGTTACATCGTAGCTGACACCCTCGCCATCTCTACATTCAACAACAATGTCATTTGCCAACCTTTTTGCCAACCAGAGTGCAAAGAAAATTCTAGTTGCGTTGCACCTAATCTGTGCCAATGTAACCCTGGATACCAACCTGTATTTGCCTCTGACCAAACATCGAATCCAACCCAATGTCTTCCTATTTGCGAAGAGGATTGTCTCAATGGTTTCTGTGGTTTTCCAAATGAATGTGTTTGCCATTTGGGATACAAAATAAACCAGATGGATAAATTTAAATGCGAACCACATTGCGAACGAGATTGCATCAACGCAAACTGCACCGGTCCAAATTATTGCGAATGCTTTGATGGCTATGAAAAGGCAGCATTTGGACAATCGGAAACACACCATAATTTATCGTTTATTGACAACATTTGCATCCCACGCTGTCCTGACGACTGTTCAAGTTGCATTCCACCGAATCAATGCTCTTGTCATCCGGGTTACGTTCTTCGAGACTCGGAAACCAATCCATCTTCAAGGTCATGCCAACCATTGTGCGAGCCTGCTTGTCCAACTGGACTGGAATGTATCGCACCAAATCAGTGTCATCTTCCAGCTGAGTACAATCAGGATGACAACGAATCTTCAACAACTGAACCAGGCGTTTCCGATTCCACGAGAAACTGTTCTACTAGTGGTAACTTTTTCATGGAAAATGGGACATGCATCTGTAAGACTGGTTGGAGTGGTTCTGGGTGTGATGAACCAAGTTTCTGCATCATGACGATCACGAACGACAACGAAACTGACAACGAATTCTACACCGAACTCAGGTTAGTGCTGCTTATAAGACTTTGCAACAAATCCAAAGAATCTTACCTTCATTTTTTTCGAGTAGTGATGCCATCCAAAGTAATCTAATTAACGAGGAGACTGAATACGAGGCAGCAGATGGAATGGTGGGCTGGCAAGCTCCAAAATGTAACGAAAATTGTCAAATCTCGATACTGGCGTTGGATACTAAAAATCTTAGTGACACAATCATCCATTGCCACCGACAATTTTTGCCTAATGTCATTAATGATTCTGTGACTACTGAAGATCCGTCACTAACTTTCCATGCAAACAACATAAGTATCGTTTGCTTTGTAAAAGCTGGTGAGTCCGGTTTTTATTCTACGAGATCCATTGGTGTCCAGAACTCGACGTTGATGACAAAAACAACTGATTGATTAATCCTGATAACTGTTTTAATTTGTAGAATCCAAATGTACACACCCGCTAAATAAACAGACAACTTCAATCTCTGGCTCCCTGTATGGGGTTTCCGGAGCTATAGGATCTGCTGTCATTGTCATAACACTTATTCTAGTGGGTTTCATCGTCTTCCAGAAGAAAAGAAACAGGAAAGCTTCCCATCCTGGTTAGTTCTTGAAGATTTCGTTCAACCGATTTTTCACATCGTTGACTTCATGGATTGACTTCATAACTGGTTGGGCCTGATGTAATGACATCTTTTCGTGTTTCTATTCTTTTCAGCGGTGTCACAGACCAACAGCATCATAGCCAAATGGACAGCTGATCCAGATCATAGAAGCGAGCTTGAAATCTCGACTCTTTAAGCCTCTGGAGAGAAAACATGGAAAAGATTTTCAACTATGATTCGATTAATCAATTATTCACATGTATTATAATAAAATATAAATATATTCTTGTTACTTATTGTTCATATTTATTAAAGTTCTTCCATAATATGTTCCAAAAGCTTATCTTTATACGAATCTGCTGTAATGTTGGCAGAAAATTCCGTTGAAATCTCTCAACATTTCCACAAAGAAACGCTAAAACATCACTTTGTCATTCTCTGAAATAAGCTGACGATTAAAATTGAACAAATGTATTTGATCATCGATTTTTTACTATCGAACCACTTTTCCAACTATATTTTGTAAATATAGTTGGAAATAAAAGTTGATATTCTGTAAATAATAAAATGCCCATCACCTGTCACCGAAGAACTGAATAAAAACTGTCAATAAAATAAATCTCTTTCTCTCTCTCTCCCTTTAGACATGCATTGAAACAACATACGATGCGACATGCTGGCAAAAACTACAAATGTGGACTCCCCGGGTGTCCAACCATTCTCCGAACTGAAAACGAACTTCGGTCTCATCGGCGTTTGGTTCATGAGACTGGAAATTCTGATCGACAGCATCGATGTAGCGAATGTCCTTATTCTGCGAAAACAAAGACCCAACTACGGAGGTAAATTGCTCGCCATCCTAATTTTCATACAATTAATTCCATGAATTTTATTCTAATGAAATTATTCTTTTTTTTTTCTCCTTCTTACTGTTCAGGCATCAAACGAGACACAAAGTTCCTTCAGCTGAAGAAAATCCTAGTAAATTGAGTTGTCCCTTTTCGCACTGCAATTTCTCGACAAAGATAACGTCACACTTGAGAAGACATCTTCGACTGCATACTGGGACCAAACCTTACAAATGTCGACATTGCACGTACGCTAGCAACAATCTCGTAAGTTATTTTCCAAGTTTTTGGTATGATTGAGAAAAATGCAGATGACAGACAATTTTGTCCTTTTTAATTTTAATCCAGTTTCTCGCACAGCCATAGAATTCCAATTTTTCGTGTTGCGTGCAGTCATTGAAAAAACCTTGATTTTTTGAAGAACACATTCAATCATAACCCAAGCAAAACTTTTTTTCTATTTATGATGGTAACGGCTCCATCGAAAACCTGAAAAATACCCTGAAGTAAATCTGACCCATTTTTATGTAGAGTTTAGCTCGAAAAATGTAGTGAGATTAAGGTGACCTCTATCGCGGCCTCAATAACTAAGCCCCTAAAGCATTACGTTATCTGGTGTGCCTGGTGCTTTTTAAATAACGACTGGTAGGGTTTGCCAGCACGGAATAAGTCACAAGTTCAGCTAGAAGTGGGTTTCGCAGTATGTTTCACGGATTTCCACTGTAATTTGTCTAAAAAAATGAAAAAATGATGCTGACGATTGGCGAACATATTGCCCTGCCATGAAAATATTCCGAAAACCTGAGTCCGAAGCAAAGTGGAGACGAAAAAGTGTTTCGAACTGTCGCGATGTTTGCTGTTTTGGAACTCGTCGTATATTAGCGATGGCCGTTGCTTCTTTGCCTTTCGTTTAGTCTTCTCTTTCATTTTTATTTCGCAAAGACACTCCTTGTTACTTCGAGCCAATCAACCGCTAAAGGGAAAGGCATCAGATCCAAAAATTTGCAATGACATTCAGTACAAAGAGTTAATACCTTAATGCAGCAGGTGTGACACCAAACACATAGATTTAACCTGTAAAATATATAGCATTAATTCGTAAGCATATTTATATATGGAGAAAGCACAAGTCTTATGGTGTCTCGCACCTACCGGCGAGCAACTCGGCCAGTTGAATTTTTATACATTTGTACAAATGCATTTGTATACGTGCATACAAAATATTTTTGTGTGTATGTGTGCTTATTTTTTTTTTTTGTTCTTTGCTCGATCTGTCCTTCTCTCACTCTCTACTCTTCTCTCCGGGCTACGCGACATCGTGGCGTAAATTAAGCAAGGTACACCTTAATGTTTGGACCGCGCCGCCGCCACCGCGATAAGATAACGAGTTAATTGTGCTCACTGGATGCCCACACACGCACGTCCAGTCATACTCTCTGTCTCTCTCTCTGTCTCTCTCTCTCTCTCTCTCTCTCTCTCTCTCTCTCTCTGTCTTTCTCTTTCTCTCTCTCTTTCTCTCTTTCTCTCTGTCTTTCACTGCCGGCCGGTATGCTAATGTCCTTTGAAGCTTTAGCTTGGGATGCAACTCGCATACGTGAGGCTCTCCGTGTATCTTTGATAGCGACATAAACTCATTTCAGTGGCTCTTACTTCGTGCCAGATTATTTTCACTCGGTTCGCAAAGAAAGAAAAACAAAACAGTAACAACAACAAATAAAACAGCGCACACAAGCCCAAAGCAATGTTTGCAATCGTAATATTCGAGGGACCCGAATTTGTGGGTAATTTGCAAAAACAAAAATCGAATATATCGCCTGACGAATATCTTCCATGAATCCTCATGAAAATGAGGGAAAAAAGAAAACAACAAACACACAAACGTCTGATTTGCATAAAACGCAAACGGAGCTTAACACACTTTTTTCACTCGAACACGCCGACCAAATGACTTTAAATTCACGCTTAATTTGCCAAACTTTCCCAAAATGCGGTTTGAGGTTTATCGATCTTACGGATATCAACACATCGAACGTCCAGACCCCAGAAAAGTATTTTTGGAAAGGTTTAGTTTTACCTCTTCATAAAAAAAAAAA
>JACEOJ010000140.1:0-77234 GCA_013761285.1 Campoletis sonorensis
ATTGAGCTGTTCAAAATTTTAGTCGTTCGAACTTCTGATACCCACCCATTTGCTAGTTTTTAACAAACACAAGCTGTGTTGAAGAAACATATTGATTTTTCATGGACAACTTCGCGCCAGTTACGAATAAATGAAGTGTGATAGTGAGCAAGAAACTCTGGAAGATACAGAGTACATCGTCGAGTATTGTCAGGAACCATTAGCGAACAAGTGTTGAGAAAAATAACGAAAAGAATTCTTTGAGATACCTCGAGAATTGGATCCATTTATATGTCGGAAAAGCACTGGCCGAAAAGGACAAGTAAAAATGAAGGGAATGTTTGCCATACACTGCCAATGCACCTGCCCTACCTGGTCCCTACAATTACTTCGAAGCATCAAAAAATAAGAAAAACTGTAAGGTAAATATTTTCTTACTCCGTAGCGAGTTCCTCTGTCCAAGTCCATCGAGCCACCGGTTTTTATTAAACGTTAACTGCCTGCGCGGAGAGGTATAACGAAGCTACAAGACTAGTTCGAATGTACGTGTCTACAACTTCCAGGAGATATAGAGACTGACATTTCAGGAAAGCGAAACGGGATTACGTGACTCTTGAGCATCGCCATACTGCCTCCTCATATATCGAAGTACGACGAAGAGTATCTTTGGCCTGGATAACGAGTGAAACAAGTGGAGGATACAGTATGCCAAGGTAACTGATACAGCAATAAAACAACGGAGAGTCAATTCTTGATTCTTTGTCATATTATTTGTATAGCCTTCTGTTATCTGAACGATCGTTTTCCTTGTTTCTCTTTTGTGTGTTTTCTTCTTGCCTCTGGTCTAATGGGCAGATTCTTCGGGCAGCGGAGCTGCAAGTATTTCTTGTAAATACCGTAAACCAACCACCAAGTGGAAAATAGATACAGAGTAGCAGCTTTTAAACTTCGAGGAAAGAGGTCGTTAAAAGTCTCCAATTACGAGATGGCTTACGAATCCCCAGTCAAACCAACGATATACTACAATACATCTTATAAACAAACCTTCTTCTTGGTTTGTACTTTCTATCGTCGTTGCCCTTCGCAGGTTTCTGCTGTGAAACACTAGTCCATCTATTCATTTTCTGATGTAAGACAAAACCGGAAGTATGTAGCGTTCGTAAAATGTCGCAGGATCGGCGTTGCCTCAATTGCTGCTTTAGCTATAATCTCCAGTACCTGCTGGTTTCCAACATAAGGATTGCAGTTTCTATTCCCTTGGGTCGTCTGCCTTTCCACTGAAGAATAACTCTCCGGCCCTATCTAGCCTCCTATCACTTTTACTTCTTCTACCGCTCGCCTTTCTAACCCATCGCCCCGTCGCCGCACTTACTTCCGGACTCTCTTATTTCTTGGTCGTTTGACGGGTCTTGACTCAAGTCTACCTCTGTTCCTACCTCATTCAACTATCCATCTCTCTTTCTACATCATCTTCGCAGCTCCGCATCCTTCTTCTTTCCACCCCCAATGAGCTAAGCCACCTTCTTCAAGCTCAAACGTCGTAACTCCCGGGAGCAACGTCCACCTGCCGTGAAATTAACGTAACCCCTCCCCCTTTTTCCAACCCCTGCTCCGCCTCACCCATTTTCTGTCTGCTAGTTTTCCTCATACTCTTCTCCATCAAGCTCCGTTTACTCTCCATTTTTAACCACGGGAAGAAATGCAGCTGGGACAAAAGTTCCCGAATGCCTCTGGCAAATTCAAACCTTACGGAGTTGATGCATCAACGTGTTCGTGATCTTTATCGTTTTACATTAAACTGGCATACCAATCTACCAATGTTATTCAGGATTATGATCGAGATTAGTGATCGACGTCATCAAAATGAAATGCAGGTGGTTTCGTTTCATCCTTATCGATAACAGGAGTAACAGAGGACGATGGCAGGACGTAATATCTTTTGAAATTAAAGGAGAGAAACTGATCGCTGGAATGGGACAATGGAAAACGTGTCACTGGAGATAGAAGTGTGAGTAACCGTCGCATTCATCCAATTGTCTCATTCGACACTTCGAGCGTAACACGAAGCAGTTGGTGCGAAATAAAGAGCCTCTCAAACCCTTCGGTGGTTTCAGAGCGACGTAGATATTTCCGGTAGACACAAAAATGTTTTTCCATTTTTCTATAACTTATATTTGTTACGTGTTTATTATTTTATTTTTATATTGTCTTACCGATCATCCAGTGTTTAATTCTCATAAGTAAAGTTTTGGAAAAGATCTTCGTATGCTTACCTGTAACAAACAAAAAAATACCAATTATAAGTCTCGATAAATTCGATTCACTGATGGTTGCAAATAAGAAATTATCCTGATTACAACCAGTTCAAGGATGTTTGAAATCCTCTATTTCCTGTGGAATTTCATTGATGGAACACAACATCATTGAATTTCACGTATCAACATTAATTAACTATACAATCTGTGTTTTGGTCAAATGTGTGTTATCACATGGACATTTTTCGTAGACGTTACAGTGAAGTGTAACGTCTAAGGGAAGTTACAGAAAAGAAATAACGTGATTAAATTTGATGTTAAGCAAACTTCAAGAACTAACATTTGTCTGCGACTTTGGCAAAATTGAAGTTCACGTCAAACTGTCTTACATCTTGCTCACCCCTTTCCTTCCAATCGATTCCATCAAATAGATGCCCTTCAAAACGATTGATGGATAATCAGTATAAGCAAACAAGTTGAATATGATCAAAGGGAGTTGAAGGCTTAGCTAGAAATTTCTGTCCGTACACCTCTCAATCAAGCACAACGACAGGACTGGTATATACATTTGTCGTAGCTTTTGCCGTTACATCAACACCGCAATATGGACACAGTGGACAATGGTCTAGACTTCCAATCAAAGTCTGTTCACGTACGCCAAGTTCATTTAGTTTATGGGTTGCTAGATAGAAGGGGATGGAAAGTAAAGTAGAGATACGTGAAACACATCACAGACGCTTTATCACCTTATTGCTAAAACCAACACTACTTTAACTTTGTGTGTCTTTATCTTATAATTTGGTATGCCCACCAAATCCCTTGAGTGAGATATATCTCCAGGAATATTGAAGATATAAAAACTTTTCCTATTGTTTTTATATCCGTTCTGTATTTCGACGTCCTTCTTGATGATAAAAAGTCATATTTCTGTACAGAAATATATTATCCCAAATTGCAAATTTCTTTGGTGAAAATATATTTGTCACGTTAGGAACGTCTGCTCAATATATCTTCCTGCAGTTTCATCCATAAGGGAAATCAATGATGTATTCTTTCCCAGGTGTATTTATACTTCTTCTACTTCGGTTTTTTTTTTTTCAATCTTGTAACCGGTGTACAAGGAAAACAATTATAAGAATTGAGATGCTGAATGGGATAAAGACTTAGGTGATATCGGGGTCCGAGGGTCACGCTCTTTCATTTATTTCTCATCGATCTCAAGATATCCTTGCGTCCTTTCTTGCTTTTATCGTTTGTTTTTTTCCTCTTTTTTTTCTTTATCCCAGCTTCGCTTAGTTCACAACTTGAGACAAAGAAACCTACGTAGCCGTTGAGGATGCTTTCGACGAGTTTCAGACTATCGGGGTCGTTTGTCAATATAGCATGAATGAGAGAGCAAACAACGCCCGATAGAATCCGTACGGGTCTCGAATCGACACATTTTCTACACTCAAGGACGATTAGAAGGGCAAAAAGATAATTGAAGAGTTTTCCCAGTGGGATGACGATTATTAATTTATACGTGTGGGGTCTTTTACGACACTTTTACATCCCTAAATAAATCCGCTCACTGTAAACTTACGCTCAGAAATTCTGCGATTCATCTAGTCTTTGAAAAATTAAAAAAAATTCAATATTCGGGATAAAAATGCTGCCTTCTGATTGGATAGTTTTTAAATGTCAATCACGTCACGACGACGGGAGTTCTGTGAAGTGAGTGTCAATGCAGTGTTAGGAACGTTGTAATGAAAAAATTCTTCAATCTTCAATGAAGATTTTCGGCTCTACAAAACTTCAAAACTGTATTGAACAGTTCTTTTTTTTTCTTGTAAATTTTAACGGAGTGACACATCGGTAGGTCAAAACTTTGGAACTCCCAGAGAAGCAAAAAAAAAAGAAACAGATTCCGCAGCGACCATGGCTGTGGCAGCTTTTCTTCGTTTTTGCGAAGAAGGTATAAAAAAAGGAAATGGTCGAGCGAGGGCTTCGAAAAATGCCGAGAATGGGAAACATCTCTGTGCCAACGAAATATCGACACACCTGATGTTTCACCACAAATTTAGAAGACACTATACCATTCCATCGACAACGTGTACCATATGGTTGTATGCATTAGAAGAAAACTATGTTTATATACAGTGAAACGAGAATGACAGGAAGTATACACAGAGCCTGTAAACTTTCACAATTTTGGCTAGGGATCGACATTCGTTCTCGATTGATATATTATTCGTATACTTCGTTCGGTTGAACGACACTTCGATGGAAATGAAACGAAGAAATACACAGAATGCCAGAGAACGATGTTTGGGAAGTACGCATGGAGCCAAATTTTTTTAATTTTTAATATTTCTCTAAAAACCTTTTTTATCCTCTTCGACAACACCGAAAAACGAATATATACATTTTTTTCATCGAGTATGCGGAAAAAAAACTTAACTTTTCTCACTTTTCGCTAATGATCGTTTGAGAATTCGAATTTTTGGGCAAATTATCCGAAGTGCTGATAACAAATTCGAAAGAGACAGCGTTTTTTCCTACACGATATTTAATTTGTTGAATGTAAACTTAACCAATAACTAAATTTCTACCACTTTCTAAAACCACCGTCAAAAATCTGCAAAAACTGTTCATCTATGAAAAAATGATGAAAAATCAACCGACGAGTTTACAAATTCGTAAAAGAATCGAATAACGATGACGATAAATAAAAATAAAATCACGTCTGTCATGGAATTTTCAATAACAACAGCAAATCGGCAAATATTTTATATATTTATTTAACAACCATGAGCGTTACAAAATGATGGTAAAACTCGGAGGTCGAGGTTCAAACAAATTGTGTTACACCTGTAAGTTATTTTCCAGGGCAAATTTGTCTCCCGATGGAAATGTAATAAAAGGCAGAAAAAAAAAATGAAAATAAGTTGCAATCTCCTCAAGTACGGTCTGTATTTATATGCAGACAGAATTTGTTTCAACCTCGATCGCTGAGTTCTGTCATTTCATATGGACATATGTCCATATTTGCCGAAAGTTGTGTTCGTCTTTTGAGAGAATATACCGGCTGTGTGGTACACTGAATCAGACTGTACAGGATCCAGAATGGATAAAGCATCCAGGAGCTGCAATACAGTGATGGATTCTGAAAGGACTGAATTGAATTTTTCGCAACGACGGTAAAGAGAATACCCGAGCATTTCCTCCGTATTTCGAATGTATGCAGACGCGAGATTGAAGAACACTTCGCTCTTCCTTTTCGAATTACGAATGGGTTTCAACTGATATAAATATATATTTCATCCACTAAAAAATATAGTTACGTGAAACGTAACGGTTGAATAGTTTCTTTAGAAATTCGAATGGCGAATGAATATTACAACAGTGAGAATACTGTTATGTATTAGATTGGCAAATATTTTGGTCGAATTGAAGCCAGCCAACGATTGGCACAAGGTGAATAGAGAATAAGAACCTATAAAAGTGAGGGGAATGAATTAAAGTTGATTTAGAAAATGAAACGTTGGATAAGCGTCATCGCGAATATTGTTGGTGTAAATTCGTCATTAATATCATACTTCAAGTTCGATCTTCATGTCTATGTATGTCAATTAAGTTCTTAAGACATTAAAATATCGTTAAATTTAATGACAAAACTTCTCGACATTTCCTTTCATTGATATCACATCATTGAAAGCTTTTCAAACTTTCCCAGAGTTTTAAAAACCTAGATTATTCTAACGATCATCAAATGAACTAATCGGACGAGGATCTTTCTCGTTAAGGTTTTTTCATATCCTTCGACGACGTTCCACGAGGGTACTTTTTCGATGAATAGAAATGTTCGAATGTAGGAGTCTTCAGCACCCGTTATAAGCAGGATGTCTTAAAGTAAGGAGAAGACTAAGAGATAAAGTGTCAAGAAATTTGAATGAAATCTATATTTGATGAATTCTCGTATCGGAGGTCTCTTTTGTTTAAATATTCAGTCGAATCATTCTTCCCAATATTTCGTATATTAGGAAACCATTAAAAGGACAACGAAGGCATCGAACATTTATTGTTTTTCTTCAATATATTCGACGAACAATGTTTACGTATTATATCAACATTTTAATAAGATTGGGCAACTATCAATGAATTTCTGTAATTATTGAATGACGAGCTTGAACCCAGTGAGGCAATTAGCAAAATGGATGTGACCTGCATTCACTTTTGGTATATGCATCAACAAGAACAGGAAGGAAGGAGGGACCGTCGTGGTCAGAACTGTTGGGGACAAGCTCATGCAGTCTCGCGCAGTCCCTTCACATCAGTGTCTGAACCAAAACTCATTCTCGTAGAACTGTATCACTGTGCTCAGTACGTCGAGGCTAATGACTGAAGTTCGTTAAGTTATGTAACGTCATTTTCTCTACCTTTGTATGTCTCTTTCGCTCTCGCTGAGTTTATACTTATTTTCGTATTTCACAAAAACATATTCAAAACATGCTGAACAAACACATTAGCCTTCGGGAGATAATTGACAAAATTGAAATAATTCCCATAATTAATTTACATTTGTACAGGTCAAGAGTTCACGAAAATAAACATCGGAAATGCTTTTATCAATTGATACGATTCGAACCACGTTTATATTTCAATTTTATTATTTCCTACAAATAATAATAATGAAAAACAATTACTTCACGATATAGTATACAGAGAATTTTGGACTCAAGGTTTTGAAAAATAAAACCGATTAAGTATTCAATAGATGATTGAAAAAATGTTTATATATTCGCACGGACCATGTTCGCGACGAGTTCGAATTTAAAAATGACCTTCGCAATAAATTACAATATTTAGGTGCGACCAATCTGCATGGCTATATCGATTAGACAGACCAGAACACTATTCTTTCGTGCAACGATGATTGATGATCGAATCGAAAATAATCGTATGCGAGTACACGATTGGAAGCATATCGGAAATCATAAAACATTCGATTCGGATGGCGAACGTTTATACGAACATTATTAAAACGGAGACTCAACGGTCGATGTAATAATTGGTGGAAAATCAATGGTAACCTAACATATTGTATGCGAATTTCATTTGAACAACCGTTTTATTTACAACTTGGTGGCTATGCTGTACGCAAAACACACAGCAGTAGTGCCCGCAGTAGTTTGCTTGACCTTAATGCAAACCCCGCATGAGTTCGCGCGTTTCAAGCTCCCCACTTATGAAATTTTATCACTTCCCCACAATTATTTATGCGAAAGGATCCAAACGAAAAAGCAATCGACAGAGAGACTGATTTGGAATGTCGGAGATGATGATAAATTGGGAGGGGTGAACGGGTCATTGAACCACATTTGATGGTTGGGAACAAACGATTTAAGAGACTATTTTGAATCTATTAATTGAAAAAGCAGTTTGTATTTGAGTCCGAACGATGACATTGAATAAAAAGTAATGTTAGTAAAGAAATTTCTCGTCAGTTAATTTTAATTTTCTTTATCACTAGGAGATTGTAATGAAGTAAATATTTTGAAAGTTTGGATCCGAGTTGAGCTGAAAATACTTTCACCCATTAATCCGAGTTTCGAAGACAAGATAATCGGAATAATTTAATCGACAATGTACTCAGAAACTCGGGGAATAACACCACGTGAAACGTTTATGTTGCTGCGCCAAAACTTCAAGGACCACAACTCGGATTGATTCGTTGAATAGTTTCGTGGTCCGGTTGGACGTTGTAAATTTTCACAAGAGTGGCATAGAACTTCATTACTATTCCAGAAGCGTTTCATTTGAAGTTAGAGAAAATTTTTCAGACTTTTCGCTGTAAACATTTGCTGGACTTTTTCATGTGTGTATGTTGTTCTTAACACCATGACACGTGGGATCAGAAAGAGGAGAGGGAGGGAGAGAGGAAGAGAGAGAGCAGCGAATGTGGCAGGCTCCGAATCCTAGGAGGATTGTGGTGTTATCCTCGGAGAACTTTCATCGTTGTTGAGTACGTGGAAAATAGGTGTGTAGCTAGGAAGAGAACGAGAGAGAGAAAAAGAGAAAGAGAGAGATAGTCGTGTTGCGAAAGGAATGGAAAAAAGCTTATACGAGGGACGATGGATTTCCCAGGACGCGAACAAAACCAGGAGACGAAACTCCTCGAATGAACTGCGAGTCCAAGAGGATCCAAGAGACGGAGGAGAGGGGAGAATGAAAAGGTGAAGAAGAAGGGAAGTGGGCACACGTTGCACACGAAGTAGAATCAGTACGGTACAAGTAGCGGGGAGGGAGCACAGTCTTGTGGAGGTTCGCGGGAATGGGAGTGAGCTTTGGCGACTTGCGATAGAAGTATCGGAAGAAGAACAAGAAGAAGTATAAGAAGAGAGAACGTAGGAGTGAAAGGCTTCGAGGTGGCGAGCTCGCGGCCAAAGAGAAGAGCGAAAGAGTACAGCGGATTGTAAGGGGATGGAAAAAGGGCTTGGAAAGGAAAGCCCGCAGACACATTCGGTGCAGGACTTGTTCGAAAGTTTATCATTACTTTTTACTCTCGTACATCGAAACTCGTCGACCTGCCTATATCCCTCTTTCACTTTCTTTCTCTCTCCCTCTCTCTCCCCCTCTCTTTCTCTCTCTTATTCACCCTGTTCACGTCGAACCAACTGCGAGAGGCTCACCGACCTAACACGATTGCCCCTCGGCTAATATCATTTTAAAACCAAAGTTTTGCAACGAAAACTTTTGTTTATTATTTTTCCATCCCGAGGGCAGCGAGCGACGACGTCGCCAAGAAATACCCATGCGCGTATAGGTATCTATGGAAACCTTGGCGAATGTAAATTTCGTGTTTCTGTATCCCACCAAAAAGACAGAAAAATATAATAGAAATTACGATTTAAATGAGAAAAATGTGCGACGCAGATCACAGAAACGACTTGCTGTTCATTTGCAATTGAAGTTTACATATTTATGATGTGATTTTTACAATGGTTGTGTTTTTCTGTTTTTTTTTTTTTTTTTTTCATTGCTATTCATTATAAATTCAGAAATAGTGGAAATCCACGATGCAAGGAGCACACGAAAATCTTTGAGTGTCATTCCCACTCCGCAGGCTCTATTCTTCTCGATCTCTCATTCTCTCCTTCGTAATAACCTGCTCTTGTGTCACGGTACTTGCTATTTGTTCTATGGGGAAGGTGGAACACGAGGACTCATGTACGGTTCATTGCTCGCTTTCGCTGTTCAGCCTAGAAACACCCCTACAAGCTCCAGGTAAACAACAACGACCGATTGTTTTGGTTGCTTGAGACAACAACTTGCATCTGGCAATGAGAACAATTTTCTTAAGCTTTATGATCTTTCACCAGAGGAAAACACTACAATGCACAATTATATATATGTGTTCGACGATATTCACAGCATATGCTCTTTGGATACAATTCTAAATGTTTGCTCGTCATCGCCCGACAAAAATATCCTGTACAAAATGTTGACCCAACAACAATATCCCACAAACGCAATCACAAGACATAAACAAGCCTGAATATTTACGTAAACTATGCATAGGATTGTTTAAATAAGTTTCAGGAGGCGTCGAAACGTGGTGTTCTGCGTGCGTACGATGCATGTTGTGAATTTTTGTTATTTGCTGAACTTTTGGCTCGGACGTGTTAAAGTTTAATTAAAATCAGCCTCGAGATTGATCTGAGGGTTAAAACAAAATAAAAAAACTATATGTTCGCTTACGTTTGTTGGCTGTTCGAGTTTGGGGTTTGGTTGTGTTTGGAAAAAATTGAGATAAGTTCAGAAATGTGTTTGGTTATGTGTTTGTATACGTTTATTGACTATTTGGCTTTGAGGGTTACGCTTTGTAACATAAAAAGATGAAACCATATATTTTGGGTGATTGCATGTTGCGTGTTCGTTGTTCGATTGCGGGTTTTTTTTTACACGAGATATTACTTTCCGGGTGTTATTTTTGTTTGATTCATCACTGTTGGGATATTTTGACCGACCACCATGCTCGCGATATATGAATAAATCCGGAAGTCGTGGGGAGAAAACTTCGTGAAAAACGTTCTTGACAAAGGACAATCTGTACAGGACTCTTCATAAACTTTATTTACATCGAATACAAAAATACTCGATTTAATGAAATTTTATAACCTTCAACTCGAATGATCAGTTCTGTTCTTCAAAGAATTATTAGGAATCAAGATCCAAAAGGAAAGTAATAAATCTTCGACAAAGGTATGCATGAAAGTGCAAGATGAAATTTGATGCAGGTGAACAAACGTTACAATAGAATTTGTCTTGGAAGCCACAAGAGACAGGGAAATGGAGAAAATGTATAAACGGGCAATCTACTCTACGCACAGAGCGACAATACGACGGAATACTTTTCGCAGTACTATTTTCATGCTTCGTGTCTGCTCCGGTGTCTCCTTACGAAGACACATCATCAGCTCTGAGAAGGCGTTTATTTTACTTCTCAGAAGATGTAAAAAACGTACAAATAAAATATAAGCCGTGAGATAATGAAAAAACGAAGAAAAAAAATCGCGGGGAAAATGGGCACGACAGAGGTACGGTAAAAGCGTAAAGAGTGTGGGTCGATTGTAGAGGGTTGTGTCGGGAGTGGGAGGAAAAGAGGCGACGAAAAGTAAAGAATGAAAAAACCTGCGAATAGACGATAAAGGAACGCTCGGAGAATAGTAGTGAAAAGAAGAACAAAAAAGCAAACAAATAAGATGCCAAGCTTTTACTAACTTAACAAGGAAATTAAGCCGAGTCCCAAGAAAGGAGAACAAATAAAACAACCGGGGAAAAAAGAAAGAACCGAGGACAAATTAGACCGGCGACGACTTTGAAGAAAAGAAGAGAAAGTTAAAAAAAATGTGATTGAACGAGGTAAAATAAAAATAGACTTTAAATTCTGTGTACGCGTATATATAAGTATTCGATTCGGAGCAGCTGATTTTCTCGCCAAATTTAATTATACTTTCAAAGCAGAAATTAACGATTGCACCGTTGGCTATTTCACCAAATTAAAAGCAGATAGTGACAACAATAATGCAGTTAAAATTCCTTTCTCTGTTCTTTAATGAAGCAGTTTTTTATTTCATAACGAAGCCTTCAAGGCTTACCATGAAATAATAAAAAGTACTTTTTCAAAATGATTTTTTTTTAAGAACTTTGCATTATGAAAGCCGTAAATGTTTTTGGAGGCTCAGATGGTTAAACAGATGAATCTATAGTCAAAACGGACGAAAAGAGCGGGATGGATTATAAAAAAAAAAGCCCAAACGTGTCGTACTTGCGAGCGTTCAAAAGAGCATTATTACATTACGTATACATGAATGTGTCGTGGTAACGCGGTTGGATCGCACCTACAGATATAAAGATAAAAAAGAATCCGATAAAACTACGTGGAGAGATGTTTCCATTTAAATTCCCAGTGCGCAATGCAATTCGCGTGTGGCATGCCCGTTTAATTCCATGTAATCCTCTCTCTTACTCTTTTCCCAGGTTTTTGGTCTTTCTATCCCTGGTGAGAGAGTTTCCCCGACCCAGAGTTCCATAGCACCGCGAAAGAAAGCAATTCCATCCCCTCTCGGTGTGTCTTAATCCGACGCCACGTTAAAGTGTATAATGTTACGAATTAAAAAGAGGATAAAAATAATTTAAAAATCGTACAATCCCGCTCCCACAAAGGATTCGAGGCTCATTAATTATGACAAAGATTTTTTCATGCATTGTCATTTACTAGATTTTATAATAAAACGTAAAAGTTGAAGATTAACGACGCTAAAAAATTGATATATCCAACGCATTGTTAGAGTTACGAGGCTTCGATGTGACGATGAATTGACACATAAAAGAGATCCAGGAGTGAGAAACGTTTTTTTTTTACAAACTTTTGACGTGAAATCTTCGGGAAACTCTGATCCGGATAACAATTGACGATAATTCAAGGCGTTGAACACTCTTCAGAACTCGAGAAAACATACGACGAAACTTTAAGGCGTATAAATAGGTTGGCATTTATTCTTCTGACGTATTTCATTAAACATGGAAAGAGGATTACTGTCCTCTTTGCAAACTATGTAAACATCATTTGTCCGGAGATCAAGATTTTGTACCAACTCGAATAAAAAATCTGTACGAATCGATCGAACAAACTCATTTCTCAGAAAATTATCATCACAAAGCCATTCAGATTAATAATTTACCGGAAAACAGTATAGTTTACAAAATTATGAAGAAAAAAAAACAATCACAACCGGAAATTAGCCTTCTCTCTCGTATTTATACTTCTTGATCCAGTGAATTTGAGACATGGCCAATAATAATGTCAGAAAGACACGCGAACACCAAGTATTCGTTATTCAGGAATCAATAGCGCGAAGGTATGTGAAAAAGGGCTGAATAGAGTAAAAACGGAGAGGCTACGCGAAGGAATGTTCGGGCTAAAAGAATGATGGCCGAGTACTAGGAGGTTCCATAGTGTGGAGAGGAAGGGGCATCAACGGGTCTATTAAAAACCGTCTCTCCATTCCACACTGGCCGCTCGAGATGAAAGGAAGTTCCATGACTGAAAGGATTATGACGAACTGCTTCATGTTCAAAGGGGCGGCCGCGGCGATAATCGGCAAAGTAATTTTCCGAATATTCTCTGCTCTCCAGCCCTTCCCTTTTCCCTCTGACCTTCGCTGCCTGCACTCTTCATACTGCCACGCTATTCTCTTGCCCTTAACTTTGTAGAGGCGACCTTATGCATCAAACATTTGTCCTTTTCCTTTTCTCCTTTCTCCTTCATTCTCTTTTTATATTAATTCCCTTATTCCCCAACTCTCCACTACCATTTCTTTTATTTTATTGTTCTAAACCTAATTACTTTTTTACTTCATTGCTTGTTTTCGCATCTCGTGTCTTTCTTTGTGGCGCTTAATTTCGTAGCCCGTGGATTTCAGTCTAAAAACTGTTTCCCCATTTGCTTTGACTGAAAAGAGACTTCTTGCATCCCGAGAATGCAGAGATTAAAAGGTGAAAAAGGCATTGGTACGAATATCAGAATGAAGTCGTATCTTCAAAGAGAAATTCAGCAACAATAATCTTCACTCGAAACCTAATGCTTCAATGATCCAGAGGATGTAATTTTTTTTTTTCAACACTACACTGTTGCAGCCAATATTACTTTCATCCAGAGACTGTTCCAGTGTAAAATTATCATAAGGATCGAAGCAAAATTACTTTTTAGAGAATTACATAAATTCTCATTCCATGAATCGGCTGTGGGTTAATTCATGAAAGGAAATTAAAAATGGTCATGATCATAGGGAAAGCCCCAACGTGTCGAAAGTGAGAAGAATATAATGAGTTTTTAATTGGAAGTTGTGGAAAGAAAAAACAAACAAAAAAAAAAGAAGTTCGATGAGGCCAGCGAGACGTGGCAAGAAAAGGGTGAACGAGTAGCTTGGGCGAAAAGGGAAAGGGGTGCAGATGCCACTAGAAGTTCATCCATGGAGTCGCTATCTCGAGCATGTGTAGAGAGCACATTCGTCCCCATTCCCCCCTACTTCGTCTTTCGAACATATACATCGTCATACTATATTTAACGTGTACATACTTATGCGCACATACTATATAATATATCCATGAATGCATGTCATATGTAGCGCACATAATGAATACATAATGTGTGCGGAGTGGAAGGGGGTCGAGTACTCACGATACCGTTGCAGTTGAGAGAGAAAGAAAACGAGGTAGTACCTCTAGAGCCTGGTAAATACGGGAATAACGAAAAGCTTGAATACGCAGAGTGTTCTCGACCAAGCCGTTTGGACTCGGCTTCTTGACCGAATTTTCTCCCCTTCGTAATGTGTTTTCTTTTTTTTTTTCTCTCTCTCTATCCCAATCTGGTTTTTTAGTCCAACGTTAATTGCTTACTGATTTTCCTGTACACTCTCACAGATTTTTGGTCCTCGATACGAATATTTTTCGAATCTGGATTTTTTTTTGGCAAAATTTTTCCGAATTTATGGGGAAATATTGAATTTTGAAATTAGTTTTTTGTTATTGTAAATTTCTAAACAAACAGTGACATTTATTCACATATTTGTTTAATTTAACAGCAGAAATACCGAACACCAGGTCAGAGAAATTGTGCATAAAACCTTGGCGCGTTAAGACGCGAAGGAAAACTTAATCACGCGGTACCTGTGCACGTACATTTAATCTCGCTGTGTGCTTAAGGATCAAAAAAGGGCAAACCTCATATCACCAGTTGGCAAATATTCATATAAAGTTAAATATCTTGCTCTGTCGTTCGTATGCACATCGAGGTGCGTTATTCCGAGGATTGAAATGAACGTAATATACGACCTGCTTGTATGACTTTGTGGAATACGGAGAAAAAGCGGAAAGTGCATGAAGGAAAATCGGCGTTTTACTTTTATTCTCTACTGGAAATTTGTACAAAGCAAAATTTTCATCGCTGCTACAGGAAAAATAACGCAATACATGAAAAGTTTCATATTACATGCACTGTACAAACGCTGTGAAGCTTTTATAGATCTTGACATTTTGTGTCAAGCTTTTATTTCAAAAACTTTTTGCACATTCAAATAATCAAAACATTCATGTTGAAATTTGTTTGATTAAAAAAATTTCAATTGTTTCTGAAGATCTATCAATTTCATTTCAAATTCTTAAACTGTGTGAAAAAAAAAATTTGAAAAAATCGTCAATCATTATTATTTCAAATACTTTCATCTTCGAATCCAATCACCATGGCCATGAACGTAATATATTTTCAAGGACTTTTAGTGCATTTGAGGCATTTATCAATCGAATTTTTTGGCACCTTTTCCTTTGTGACAAACTTGTTTGACAGGAAGTAAGAAAAAAAAATTGGATATAATTTGGTCTCTTGTCACTGCCAAGAAGTCTTGAAAAATGTACGTATGAGAATATTTGTAAAGCCCTTTAGCGTGAGAGAGAGAGGCTCCACATGGTATACGAGCCCATATAACGACAGAAGAGCTAGCGAAGCTTGGGACATCTTGACGTGTACCCCGATAGAAGGATCATCCAAATGTAATTTATCTCGCTCGGCGAGGTGTCGTTTTGTGACGGGCATTGAAAAAGTCGCAAATCGAGTTGAGATATCTCCGTTAGCTTTCGCTTTTTTCTTGAAAGAGGTAGAAACGACGGAAAAATACACCAAGGGCTGAACCAATGAGTTGCAGGTAACTGGATCCTTTAAAATAGTCTGCAGAATCACTTCGGATGTTTTTCAAAATTCTGTGCATCTTAAGCCTTCGAGTCGGCGAACCAGGAGGGTTTCTATGTCAGACGGTTTTTCACTCTCCGTGGAGTAAATAAATCTAATTGAAACATCTTTCTAACGAATATACATTTAATGAAACGATGAATACAAAAATGAACCTGTGTCTAAATCACGTACACGGAACGTCGTCAGAAAATTCATACATCATGTATACTTGCTTGAATCGTGTATCTATACCTTTCTACAGACACACGTAGACCGTCATCGTCGACGCAACCACAAGTGTATTCCTTGTTCACCAAGGAAGATTACTTCCGAGATTACGCGAGGTCGGCGCAGAAGGCAATTTAGTGTCTGGGTGATCAGCAACGAGGTAAGAGCAAGATATAGAGTTTAAGAGAAAGAGAGAGAGAGAGAGAGAGAGAGAAAGTGGGATTCGCGCGCGTTTATAGCTCGAAGATTGAGTACGCTTTAGTGCGAGAGACACCACTGATTTTCGTGCGAGCATCTTAGGGGTCCTTCTCTGGAGAATCCCAACCTCGAACACAATGAGTGTGGAAAATCGCTCTCCGCGACTATATCGTTCTTCAAGGAAGAGAGCGAGAGAGAGAGAGAGGAGTGAGAAAGAGCAGAATATAGGAAACTCATTCAGCGCCTCTGGGTCGCTCGAGCCTCAGTGCATCACACGACGGGAATCGGTGCTGGAAAAGCGAAGGAACCCCAAGCCGCTGTGACCTCAACGCGAGGCCCCTTTCAAGATGTATTACCTCGCTTAATTACACCGAACCCCGTCGACACGTCGTTTCGCACCGACCACCCTTTGCTCTTCCTTTCAAGCCTATATGATCTTTCCTCAGATATATGGAAAGTCCCTAAAATCGCGCTTAAACTATGGAGGATTATTACATTTCGAAATATTAAAGGGCTACCGGATAATTATTCAGCTGTTGTTAGTCATCCACAGAATAAATAACATATCGTTATCGGTGCATTAGGCACGAGAACTTTGAAAGACTTTTGTTTTTGAAATGCAACCATTTACTTTCAGGACACACTGTATATTCCATATTTGTTATTAGGGAAGCGATAGATCATTTTTGGGATACGTATTCGCATATATATATGCACACGAACGTTTTGTTTTCGTAATGTCGGGGCGATCATGCTGAGCCACACCTTGGAGAACCTTTCATTCTACTTAAGCGTATTGGAACGATGAAAATGGCACGGAACAGTGCACTGCATGAAAGATAGGAGAGAGTTCAAGAGGGGAATTAAAGATATTTCGAGAGGGAAGGCCCTTGAGGCCACGTTATAAAGTAAACTTTTCGTTCTACTTTTGCAAGGCGATATTCACAATATTACGAGACTGCTCGAGTAAATAATTCTTCCTCGTTCCCACTACTCACGGCACTCTGCTTAACAAACTTTATTATACGAAAAATATGTTAATTTCATGAGTTCAAAAAGAATATGCACATTTTTTAAAATTTATCTACAACGAGTGAGAAGGCGACGGGCGCGCGCTTCGGGGCTTACGGTTGATGGAACATTCTGACGGATCAGCTTAATTCGGTGTAATCGAGTTGCAAGGAGTTTTGGAAAATCGTTATAGCGTCTCTGCCCGAATGACGGTGAAAGAGAATATACTGAATATTCAGCAGGGAGAAAATTAGTGACGCGAATGCTATGTGAACTAAACTCGTGTTTATTTGCTACGAAAAAAAAAAAAAAGTTGGCCTGTGTAACAAAAAGTGTTGTGGAGGATTCCTCAACTTTAATGTTTTTCAACGAAATCTCATTTGTCAGCATTTCGGACCCAGCGAAAGCTTCTATCGAAATCGAATATTGAAAGAAAAACGATTTATCGGTGGTCACATTTTCAAACGTTGTGCATCGACTATTTGTATGTTTTCTGCACGTAAACTTCCCGAGGGAATCTTTGAGTCACCATCTCGTTCTCGGCCTCTCGTCGTCGCATTCATGCGGAAGACAATTGCTCGCTAAATCACTCACAGTCGTGTCCCGGGATGTAGGAAATTCGTATACTTGTACATCCTTGCGGGCCATTCACCCTTTTCGTTTCTGCCTTTCCCTCGCTATTGAATCAGCCGACCCAAATTGTCGGGAAAACTAGTCAGTGACTTTGTTTCCATCGATCGGGTGCGGAATCAGGCTCTGTATGGAAAAGAACGCCTTAACATCGTCCATGCACTTTTCAAAACGTCGGACTTTCGTTTTGCTCATAGTTCTTCGTGGTCCATGAGAAAATCACGTGTGCTGACAAAGGTCGATGCAAAATGTTGGAATAGCTGAGAAATCACGAGAAATCCTGATGAATTACAGAACCTTTTGCAAATGATCGTTAACCCGAGCATTGTCTTTCGTAATCATGTAAAAACCCTAACCCCAGAAAATTTTATTGTTAAATTCATTCGATATAAGTTTGAAAAGAAAACTCTGAAGCCCAAAGCACATAAAAGAGAACGCCCGGTTCGGTTTAATGTGGCATGTATTTGCTGAAGGGAATTAAACAATTCGCTGTCTTCATCGCAGTTTTCGCCCTCAAACTTTTATTGCTTCCCGTAGAAACTTTCTTGAGATAATTAATCCGTATACCGCAGATCGTCTGCGATGATCTCATTGCAGTGCCAGCACAAAAACTCGAGCTAAAAGTTTCTTATCATCCGCAAGTGACACAAAAAGAATTTGTTCAGTTCAAGTTCGCCAGACTTCAATAACAAGACGAATATCAATCGATTAATTTTCTTCCATATCTGAATATTTTTGTATTTCTGAGCCTAGTTTTTGGTTTGTAATGACAGGAGGGTTTCAAAAAATATATAACAATATATCATCATTTAATAATACTTTCATGGATTTGCAACCATGCGTTTAAATGAAAATTCACGACTGATCTCTTTATTTATAGACATAGTCAGTAAGAACAATAAATCTTCTTTAGTTGCTACAATCATTCCAGAATGGAGCCTAATTCGTATATAAGGAATAGCTCGTTGTTCATCGATAAATTTTCAATTGGAGCAAACGGAACTAATGATAATTCAAATTGAAAAATATAGAATAAACGATCCTAGATTCCAATAGATCTATTTTCTGGGTCAATCGTTATGACGTTTCAAATAAATGTATCGATAAATAAAGTTAAATCGTTGCAATCATTATAGCAACCCTTCACTATTTTCAAGAATAGAAGCAAAAAAGTAAATCTTCGAGTGCAAACAATGGGCGAACTTGGGTCACTAATAGTAATCCTTTCATCGAAACGCTTTCATCGACTTGCAAATTTTCAATATCGTCTCGTAGAATTAGTCTACGGTAAGTTCGTTGAGGCAATTCCTATCTTCTGCTATCATCCGACGATAGTTTCGTATTAGCTATCCTTATCTCTCACGCTGTTCCTTACTTTTGCTTTCTCTTGTCTGCTCGAAAGATAACGTCTACACCCGTGTCTCTATCTTTCGCGGCACTGATCTTCTTCTATATCTTATCACATTCTCGTGTATACAAGAGGCGGCGGTATCTCTTTAACCTTAAGCGATTCTTGGAGAGTGGATAGGGTGTCAAACTTGCTTGGATGCGGGGCAATATGGACGATAGAAAAATCCAAGCAAAAGCTCGCCAACGGGAAGTAGAAGCATCACTATTAGAGATAGAGAGTGAGAAAGAGAGCGCATGAGAGAAAAGAGTGAACAGCGGCACAGTCTGGCAGTGGAAGTTACCTCAAAAGTTCTAGAGACTGATTTTAATACGCACGGAAGAGTCCCCTTACGCGCAACCCTCATCACGGGTTCTCTACGCTCTCTATTCGTTTCTCCCTAGGGAGCATGAAGACATGAAAGAAGTAGAGAGCGGCAACGAAAGCGTAACGCAGACGAGAAAAAGAGTAGAAACGGCGGTGGGTGAGGAGGAGGAGGAGGATGGCAAAGAAAACTCGAAGCGGCAAAGATTCAACGAGGAAAGAGGATCGTCTGAGAAGCCAGAAGATAAACAGATACGTAAGACGGGAATCATGGTTAGAAAAACGCGCCCGTCAGCTCGCCAATGGGCTTTCTATCTTCTCGCAGTCGAGATATACATGTTACACGTGCCAACTTTAAACTTCGTCTCTCAACGCAGACTTTTCAACAAATCTTTCCAGCGACCTCTAAAATGCTCAAAAACCAACATTTTATCGGTGATGATTCGGCATTTTCAATTTTACGCACCACCACATGAATATCCGGGAGCGTTGAAAATACATCTTGCCTTTCAACGTTGGAGCTGCGTTGTAGGTATAAAAATGGTCTCCATCATGATTATGCACGTTGCGTGTGCAAATTTCAATTGTCACAGATATTACGAAAGCAATGGTAGTCGGAAGGGTAAAAAAAACTTGTCGTTTTGCTTAACGATGACAGAACCAAAGCAAAATATACTTCCTTTGACTTTTTATTCACTGCGTATCGCAGACCTCAATATTTCAAGAGACTAGTGTAAAGTCAAAGCCGGAATAGGACAGCGAAGGCAGAATAATTTTTGTCGAACAAAGCTCTAGCAAAGATACATTTGAATTCCGTTTGTTCCGGCCTCGGCGCCTCTACTAGGACACTGTTATCCTTTGTTCTATATAGCTAAATGTTTATCCTTCTCGTCTAACGCGTTTCGTCTTCGAGCCATAGTCAGATCAACGGGACCATTCCCTGTATGGTTGGAGATCTGGTTCGCTGAGCTGGTGTATTTATTTTATTTACGTAGAGACTCATCGTATACCGCATATAACTTGCATGACCCGGTTCCCACAAAGAAACCGAAATCTTCTCGCTTGATCTGCATCATGGGCTAGGATTTGCATTGATTTGTTGTTATCTGATCGATGAGAGCGTTTTGTGCCCTTAGTTCCATCGCCTCCATAGCCGCCCGGTGATGAGAACCCCCTTTCGATCATTCGCTAGTCTTGCAAGGGTAGGTTTTGAATTTTCAAGGGTTTTAAATGTCTTCGACGCATGATAAAGTTCTAATTCGACGAAAAGCACCACCTGCTCTATCGAAACGTACCACAATATTGCGATACCTTGACTAGCTCTGAGTATATTTGAGAGAATTCTTACTTGATCTCTTCTCTCGCGAAATACCCATGGGCAAGCTTAAGCCACCGCCACTCGACCAACCTTCATGGAGTAACTTCGAAGCGTATAAACAACAAAGCCTTCTTGCGTTTGCTGGCTTTTCCTTATTCGAAGTTCTCAGTAACCCATAGCTTCTCTTACTGTATCAGTTTAGTTGTGGTGAAGGAAAACTGTAAGTCCTGCCCAGCTCCTTCCAGTGGCTTACTGCGGTACTATGTGTGAAGATTGTACAGGAGCAGGAGGTACGAAGATAAGGAGAAACAGAATGAGAGGATTCGAGGGAGAAAAAGGAAAGAGAGCGTAAAGAAAGACGAAGAAGCCGTAGATCAAATATTTATAAGAACCAGGTTAAATATTTGAGAATGTCTGAAAGCAAGTTAATCTTGGGTCATGGATCTCTGCGCGTTCTTTTGCACACCGTACCAACGGATGTGCTTGTTAATGTAAGAAAACGCGATGTATAATTTCCTGTGCCGGTCGTAAGGAATAGAAAATAAGGACACAACAAAAAATGATGCATCCGGTTGACTGCACTGGCGATATAGTACGAACGAAGAATCTCCGGTCAAGGGATGCAGAATAATGTGAACGTAGAGTTAGCCGGATCAGGAACGTCCGGCGACCGCTTCCACCAGGCCTATTAATAATGAATTGAGCTGCTCGCTTACTTTGGTCTGCTGACGAAGTTCGATAGCTCATTGTTCCTACCACATCAACCTTGCTTCCGTGCTCCGAATGTATTCACTAGATTTCCAACAACCGATTCGAAAGCTCTGAGAACACGAACAGGCTTTGTAGAAACTCCTTTACGGGTGTATGTAACACCAACCCAAAGTTTCGTTCTAATATACTATGTGCATACTTAAATGAGTTGACGTTCAAGTACTTTAGGTATTCTTTCAAAATTTCTATTAAATTACCAACTTTCAACTAAAGAAATGTGGATAGCTTTGACAAAATAAAATAAAACATTGAAAATAGTTGAATGAACAACGGATGAAAAACCGCGGGTGGTATATATCGAAAGAAAAGTGGCGAGTCGAAAAAAAGCTTTTGCCAAAACAACGTGCGACACAGAGCCCGGAGGTGAAACAAAGGTATTTATTCGGACATTCCCGAAGGATTAAGTGAGAAAAGCTGGAGCATGCATGGTTTAAAAGGATTAATTTACATCGTGTTTAACCGGTGTTCGTGAGATACAGTACAACTGGGTTTTTACTCCACTGTTTTGTTCACTCTTCGTATACTCCCGTATCTCGTGGTATATGTCATCTATTGAGCCAGATGGCATTTCAAAACGACAGGGATTTGTACAGGTGACGAAATTAAAGTTTCATACTGTCTGGATCAATTTAAAATTGTTCGGAAACTTTTAATAATGATTATCTCTCCTTTTCGAACGTTCAATGTTGAATAATTCACTTCGATGCATGATCCACATTGTTATTGTTCTTTTTTTCCAGTGCAATCAGCGAATTCGGTCTTGAAAGCAAGGTCTGTATTGTTTTATTGAAAATCACCACGGAAAACAAATTAGCTATAGAGCATCGGGTATCATGCCCGATACGGAGTGTGAATGAAGTTGGTGAAGCAGACAAACTGTCCCGAGATCTGCTTCGCAGTTTGAGGGGGAGGGGGGGGGGGGCAAGGCAACACGACGCACATGTACTGAACGCGTTGGCAAGCCGTCGAGCTGGGTATACGCGATTCCGAGCGTGTGCATGTCTAAGTGTGAGCGTATCCACCGACAGGGGTAATTAATCTAAGCCCATCAAACGGGCGACCACGGGCGGGTTCGGCGTCGGTACAGGTGACAAATTGCCTCGATACTCCAGAGCCGACTGCTCTCATCCTTGGCAAAACCAATCCCCTTTCTCCATTCCTTCCCCTCCCTCTTATCCGCTGCTATTCGATTCCTTACTATATACACACCCGTCATGAGAATACTCGAGGCAGATATAGGAAACTACGTGTAGTATTGTATTTAGGCACGATCCCGAACTGCGCGATCTACCACAGTTGGTATACAGTTGGTTGCGGTGTCAAATCGGTGTTTCAGGCTAGTTTCGACGCTCTTGGGGAGCTCCGTCGTGGTGTCGGTCGATGACTTCACCACCGGAAATTTTGGTTTGCCACGTGCGAACGAGCACGAGACCTGCTGCTAGCCGTTCGGTTTATACGAATGGTTCCCAGTGTGAATCATCCAGTGAGATAAACTACGCTGAAATAATACTACATTCGTATGTAACTGAACGGGACAACGTGCGTGCTGCGTTGCGGAAAACCACGGAACGTCGGAACCAAGCCCCGAACATCAGTTTTACTCCTACGCACATTTGCTGCGCTTCGTTTAAATATCGCTTTGCACGCAATCGTATGACACGTGAAATTCGTTGACGATACACGGGGCAGAAACGTTCACCATAGCTAACGGAACTGCTGAGTGGAATATGATCGAGGCGTTTGTCAGCATCACAAAGGATTGTGGCGTAAATGTAATTGTAATGACCATGCATGGAAAATTCAAGAGAAACGTCACATGAACCAGAAAAATGCGGGGTTGCAGTTTGCTATTACGTTTGAAAGATCGTTTGATACGCACTATGAGTACAATTAAACACAATCGACACCAAACCGTTTCATCATGCCGTTTAGCTCGAGTGATCATCCTCCGCAAACATTAGCAGTCTGTTCCATAAGACTTTACGGCTGCTCGTGTATTTGATTTACCGAATATATTGTATCACACTTCACCGGAATGTGTATCCATAATACGCTCCAAGGGACATAAGCATTTGCACGTGAGCCGAACCAAGCACTACAATAAATCTCGAAGTTTCTGGGAGATAGTAGATAGAATCGGTGATCGTTCAAAGGACGTTTGCATGCGCTAGTGAGCACCCAATGAACTAAACCTTCAGGAATTGTCATTATCCAAACCGCTCCGTCAAACTCGAGTAGCAGTGACCTAAGCACATATCCACAACGTTGACTTTGGCATGAATCTACCCATTTCATTTTAGTACTTTAGCTATTTGAACCATCTCATCATTTCCACTCACGAGTCATGAGAGATTCACCCATGACATCTGATCTGATATGCCATTGTAAAATCTGTTCTGATAATCCGTGAACGGAAAGAATTACTTCCAATATAAACTGTTCTTCATTTGTTTACGATGCAAGCACCTGCGAGAATTGTCACCAACTGCAAATGAGTTGAACAAATCTCTGTTCAAGATAAGGTTAATTCTGTTTCGACCTACACATGGCTTTTATCCAAAACTTTTTGGCCAGATCCACTCAACCCTTGCACTTACTCGCCCGTACGCTCGGAGCATCAGGTTGATGCTGCCTGTTTAGGTTAGAGAAGGGTTATGCAAATCTCCCAAAAGCCCCGAGGGACGGTGCAGCTCGTCGAGGTTCTTGGTTATAGCCGTGGATATATATATAGTAAGGTAGAACCAGGAAGGTATGGCTAATACCGGTTGGCCAGTGAGATAGGTAGAGGACAGCGTATCAGTGTGGAAGCGGCAATGGAGCATCCGTCGATAAGATCAGACTACTGCTTCTTTTTTCTTTCGAGCCATACCACAGTACTGTATACTTCTATCAGATATAGAGATACATGCAAGTAGCGTTCATACCGTAACCTGAAATTGCCTGGCCAGGCAAGCTGCTCGTTTCCATCCTAGCCGGACGGTCATCTTACCACTCATGGTTATGATATGACGGTGAAGCGAGGTCGTTGCGTGCTTCGAGGGTTAAATTCCTCTTGACTAAGTGGCGTTAATGCCACATAGACGGTCTTGGCACCGAAAGTAACATCGGCAATGTTGTCATGAGTAGATAGTGGGCGATAAGAAACGAAGATCTCAAACATTAACGTTGGAAAGTTTTGGATATAACGACTTAACAAAAATGTTGAAAAGGAAGAAAAATAATTGTGGCGTAATTGGCAAATGACTCTACTCCATAAAGCGCTTGGCCCATAAATTTGCAGAGAGCATATTGACGCGTAAATACGCTTTGGGAATAAATTTTGTTGACCTAAGCAAAAGACTGGAGTGACGTAATTTAGTGGGCAAGTTGGATGTGGCATACGGTTAGCAAAGCAGCAAATATGACGATCTTTCATCATTTTGCAGCCGAGTGGATCCTTAATAAATGAGAGAAAATGTGCCAGTGAACAAACGTAGTGAGGGAACAGTGGGCGCAAAAGCGAACGAGGTGAGAGCAGCCCCAGGCGTCACGTCGTGTTTCCCCCTGCTCGATTTATTACTGAAGACTCGTACCACTGTGAACACCAAGAGCAGAAACGCGGGCTCTCAGCAAGCGGTGCTCCGTGATGAGTCTAGTTATTCGTAATTACTGGGGCTCGCGTTCTACTAGTTTCCTCATTTCTCAACCCTTTAGAAGCTATATCTGTAACTAGGTATATTGACTGTAATGTATTGGAAACATCCATGATAAACCTTTTACGAAAAGACGCCCAAATAAAACTAGAATCATTATCAAAATGTGAGTAAAAACTTCTCAATAGTGAATATTGAATAAGCACAAGCTACCCGCGTAGAGAAAATGAAGTAAATGACTACCAATTATGTTGACAAACTACGGTGAGAATGTCGTAAAGAGCAAATTCGTATGAGCAGAATACTCTCTGAAAGTATCGTCAACAAAAAATGTATCCGCAAAGTTTCTGTGAGCTTTGGGTGAGTGTCTCGTGTGAGTTGCAGCAAGATTATTGGGAAGATTTTACAGGCAAGTCGTCGAAAAAGCCTTAAGGAGACTCCCGCAAAATGTGGGAGGCCCAATCAGCGCAGTTCGGAAAAGTGCCTAAGCAAGACTTGCGAGACGGCTCGGTCGTACTACTTTTTCATGCTCGGTCACAACTATGATTTTCAAGCGTTTGTATGGTAGGATCTTTTTGCTAGACATTCAGACAAAAGTGTATGAACGCCACCCGTGATAAAGGAACAGTCTGGCCTTGTAAAGTCATCGCAGTCGTATTCTTCTCTACCATTTGCGTTCGACTCAGGCCTCCAAGTACTTTAAATATGCGAAAGTTCTCTATAGTAAATTAGAGGTCTTGGATGACTGTACCCTTTTCAGGAAAAGTCTAAAGTACGGAGGTGTAATGGGTTGATAAAGAGAGAAGAGCTTCGATAGAGATGAATGGGTTGCGTTCAGAGTAATAGAAGAGAATGGCAAAGGAATTTAAGAACCGACTAACTGTAGATAGGCATTCTCTGCCGTCTCTCTACATTTTATTTCCGACTGTTAATGCTTGTCGTCGTAGTTTTTGCTATTAGTTTTAACAAAAAATATCACTTTTGTTCGAAACCGTTCGCTTTCCCAACGTCCCATACTCTGATCGGCGACGAGCCCTCCTCATTCCCGCGCTTTTTACGTTTGAATTAGAGTCTTAGTCTGTAGTTAGAGTTTGAGACTTTCACTTAACGAGTGAAACCTTCTAATTCATCATTGTGCGCGCAAATTAGCGAATACGGTACGCCGAATGTTTTTTTATTTCTGACCCGCCAGGTTGAGTACCGTTTTGCAACGTGTAAATACAGTGGACAGTGCTGTACACCGCTGTACCACGAGTACACGAGGATAAGAACGAAATCATTCTGCAAGAAACCGTTCTCCCGAGATCTCGTTCTCCAACATGCTTAATAGAATCATATCAATGACGTAACATAATTATCAGTGGTGACGGGATTTCCCATAAGTCAGAGAGGAAACAAATGGTCTGGGCCCTTCGTTTATCCATCAGAGAAAGCGAGAGTAATCAAAGTCACTGCATTCGCAGGACCGTTTTTGTGCAAACGTGAAAATGAGTTGAGAAAGCAATTACTGTGGAAGCTTTTGATTGCGTGAAAAGCATCTTCGTGTTTGGTAAATACATACCAAGATGTGTACCCGCATCGCTATCATAGTCACCCACATAATATCTTGATATGCCTTATGCAGATATGTCACGAACGTAGTATGTATCACGTCATATTCCCTTGTGTTGTACATTATATGTTTATAGGTTCTACGGAGAATACACGGGAAGCGATGGTTCTCCAATTTGCAACGTTTCTTGGTATTCGTCAAACTCACGAGAAGACTGTGACACATATGTATTCAATCAAGTATAAGCAAGGAAAGCGAGAGCCATCTGTCTATGTCTCTGTGAGCAGCATCCCTCCAGTGTTGCGGTTCACGATGCTTGTGTAGATACCTTCAACAATCCTCCCGGCGAACACGTCGGAGCGACACGACGTATGGTACACAGTAATCTATGGAGAGAAACTACATAGTTTGTGACCCTGCTATAAACCACTATTCGTACGAATCGATGGCCAAATGATGATATCAAATTCAGTGATTGATGCATTGCTTTATGTCGTTACTGGGAATTCAACTTTCCTACCACCACATCGAATTTAACTTGAAAATTGCTTTATTATAGATTCCCTGGCCAATACTTTCGGCCCCATGATTGGCCTTTAAACTTTTGGAATGATTTTCATGTTGCATCGCATTTGTTTGATTTGATAAGCAAATTTTTCCACTACTTTCCTCATTGACTAGAAATGAAGACAGCCTAGGATTAATTTGCAGTAGTCATTTTTAGTCTCAGGAAAATCCCCGTTGAACGTAGCTATTGAGTTTAATCATGTGTTCACTGGCAAATTCGTACCAATACTCATCGAGGCAGACTGTGCAGCGAGTAACATAACGCATTGCGATTACCGCTGGGTGCGTTCGATTGTATGTACGAGTGATCTACTCCCCCAGCTCTCAGTCACAAATGGAGTATTGGTACATGCTTCGTATTTGCAGACCGCAAAGGGTTTTCCATTTGCGTGAGCTTGGCTCACGTTTATTGTGCGTCGATGCAAACGCCTGTTGTTCTCTATGCTTTTGTGAGCATACAGTTTAACTAATGCAGATGTATTAGATGAGTCTAAATGAATAAAATCGATGGCTGGCTTCATGCAAATAGCTATTTAGCAATGAAGTAGACTGTATGTAATGGCACTAGTAGATAAAACTTGGCGTACATGGAATTACAGTTTATAATGCGCACTTATGTATCCGTGAAATTGCGTTAGGCGTGTCAAACGATTACCAATCATTTCGAAATAACAGGTACAAATTTATTACCTCGGTAGAGTGTACCACTCGTTCCATTAGTATACGCGCTATGATTGATCAGTTTATATCTCATAGTTAAAGGTTCCATAGTAGTGTATGGTATTGTGCCAATACTTCAATTTTCTTTAGGTTGCTCAATTATGGCTTCTGCCACATCAAGTACCCACTGCAACCAATCGTATACCTCCAAGAGCTCCGGAGAGATGCTCAAGGCTCATTCAAAAGTGCGTGTACGCGTCTCCGAGACTAGTAACAGTACCACCAGCTGCAGTGTACACTAGGAAACCGCAATTTCTGTAGAATTTGTTGCTTCGTTTCCCTTATCTGGTTGAAGCATCTTTCACTACAAGCACCTTCATCTCGTCCCGTACCGGATAATAAAGACGTTTATCGCCATTGTTACTGTTATTAGTCTCTCGGGGAATGAGAATACACCGTGTTACGTTGTATTGCACTGAGAAAGCTGCTTCGACGTGTTGCTGATGCTTAGCGGGTGTTTCTCTGTGGGCACACTTCGTACATGTATAAAATATGCCGCCGCACACCGCATCAATGACACGTGTACGTAGGATTCTACTGTGATAGTGTTCAGTGTCAGTCGAATTGCTGTACACTTTTATACTCAGATAGATCCATAAGAACGAAAGCACTTTGCCCCAGGGCCCTCCTCTCTGAAGCAGCAGACCCCTTGTTCCATATATGGAAAATATAATCTAATTTTCTTAAATTTCCATATTCCATATAGAGGGGGAATCGTCTATAGGTTGAAAGTGAGTCTAATCGCAAAAGAGATCGGCAAAGAGCTGACCCATTTTATATTGTTGTTGTTTATTGTATCAAAAGTGTATCAGGGGGTCACCACTCACGTATATTACTTCTTGTTTATCTCTTATTGGTCACTGCCTTACTTATTTTTGCTTGGAAATCAATATAAGTAAATAAGACGCTGTAGTTGGGTTACAAAGTTTATGGACCTTTCCTGTATTAAGAGTGTGGTCGTTTTCCAATAAAATATCTGATGTTGTTATATTTGTCACCTAACCTTTCATGCCTCTTTGCTCTTTGAAGTACGAGTACACTGAGAATATCGAGACAAGAGGGTCATCGGATCGCTGCCGCGTTGAAGTTGCTTCGAGAGTTTCGAGAGTTTCTCGAGTGGCAGGCAAACTATAGAATGTCTACGTACTTCCGGTATCCGTTGGTAACTCATGCTTGTACGTGTGTACGGCAACTGATGTGTCCGTTATTGAGTATTAGGTTGAGGGATTGAAGGGTCGTATACAGCATGTCACTGCATCAAGTGAGCAAATCCTCGTCTGTGTTAGTTAACGTTGTAACATCTACGAGTCTAGAATGCTTGCATACGTTGGAATGAGAAAACACATACTGCTGAAAGGGCGACAGAACAAATGCGATCACTAAATACTCTAGTACGGTTTAACTTTACTTTGACGTGAGCAAGGCTTTCGAAACCTTTTGATCCGACTTTGCCATTGATTTCAATTTCTGGAACGCACTTCACCAATTCCATTGAAAAAAATCTCTACGCGATCCGTTTTTTGTTCACTCCTCTCGGGCGCGACGATTCGTCACTGGTTGATGTAGGTTCCAGGAATTGGACAAGTGTAAAACAAAGAGAGGACAAGACAGATTGTTCGGTTGTCTAATTGTTACGGATTATCCGTCGACCACACGTACTTCGATCATTGATTCCAGCAGGGTGTCAGGTGTCATTCACTCTGGTTCGAATGTTCTATCCTACGTTTCGAACAGACAACATCCATGGCGGACCATCGGTTTGATCCTTGATCAGAGAATCTCATTCCCCGTTCCTCTTCGTTGAATCCCCTAGCTCCTCCATATCGAGACTACCGATGGCTTGCTCATCGTGATTACGTGAATAAACCAGCTCTCGTACCATGCGATGACAGTGAATTTATGTCGCTCAAGACGAGAATTAGTCTCTTGTATACATATACGTATAATTGCACATTATGTGACCCTGTCGTGCGAATTGTGCACAAGATTAACAACCTCGGCGCATGTCGTTTAATTGGTGATCCAAGACAACAGAGACCGAAGCAATCGATTAAAGATTGGATCCAATCTGATAACGATTTTTTTGCATTCATTCGGTTCGGAGCTCAATTGATCATTCTTATTTAACAACTTTCGATGCTCATTTTTGTCAATGTCAAAGTGCGTATGGAATCTCAGAAAATCATTCGACTGATGAAAAATTCTATTGAAAGTTAAAATGAGAAAAAGAGGGGAATTGCTGTCATGGAATTTGTTATTAATATCACGGTGATCCATATTGTTTGACGAAGCGCCAACAGCATGTTCCTTTATTTGCATGCAATGCTCCGTAATCTATATTCATTCACATAGTCACGACCATGTGGATGTATATATATATATATATATATCGTTGCTTTATTAGATCTCGAAGACGCGTTGTCGACAAGCAACGACGATATTTATATTCATAACCAAACGATGGGCGGTAGAGGGAGTGAATGTTTTCTTCTTTTCTTCTCGTCTCGCTCAACGTCAGCAATATTTACCCCCGACAAATATGACGTTGGAGTCTTTCATCGAATCCTTTCGAACGTTTACATCTATTCTTTCTTTTCGCATTTCTTTTTCGTATTTCAATCGCAAATCTCTTATATGACGTTCATCTACGTACGATATTCACAAATCTTCGTCACAGATTTTCACGACATTTCCCATGAAGTACTATTTTATGTAGTATCCTCCTGGAGCGCCTGAGGGAGAGGAAAGGGTAACTGATGGAATTTTTGCAGCTGTCGATTTTCAATAGAACGACAATGGAAACGCTTAAACATTTTTATCCCCACCACATATACACATATTTCCAATACATACTTATGTGTGTGTCTGTAAAGATTTGCGGGTGGAATTTTTCCTTACTCGTGTTTTTACTCCCCGAAGCGAAATCGCGACTCGGACGTGGAGTAGTTTCCCACAACATTTTTCAAGTGTCTTTTGCTCCAGGGAATCTACGATATGTAAGTGCAACGTTCCACCTACACACTCATGAGTATTTTTTACACTGTATTGGGACAGAGCAGTATTTTATGGTTGACTGGAAATTATGGCAAACGCTGATGGTTTCTATTTTTTTTCCATTCATCATCGAGTTGACAGAATGGAAAAACCTGTTCGCATTGGGCCAGCCACCCAGGGTTTAAAAAACAACACCATTCCCTTTCGCCATACACCTCAAAATAATTCAGTAGCAAGATCATGAACGTGGAAAATATTCGAAAAAAAAAAACACAGTACCTGGTCACGCTATCTTTCGAGCCTACGTACGCGCGATAATATTTTTTTTTAGGATATCAAAGTTTTTAATCGTTGGTCCGTGGAGAACAGAGAGGAGGAAAAAAGGAGGAAAAAATGATGTGGAACGGTTGAACCACTTGGCGCAGCAGTAACTTTTAATTAGGGGAACCACCCCCGCTATCTCGACTGGGGTGGTTAGTGCCTTGACGCGACTTAACGACGATTTTTACTCATTACGAAGACCAAGGCCTGACAAGACTATTCCCCGTGGTGCGTTCTAACCAAGAAGAAAGATGGAAACGTCCCATGGGTTAGCACCTCCTACAAGCAAGGATTTCTCCAACTGCTTCTCTCTTGCCAAGATATTCGAGCTTTTAGCCCCGCGAGTCTCGTTGTTTAATTCTCTTGCTGCATAATGCTTTTGAGCTACTCTGTTATACCAGGCTTTCCTTGAACTAGCCTCGTTAAGGCGAGCGGATAAGAGAAGAGAGAACAAAGTCGACGCACATCACATAGTCTATAAGCTTCTCTCGTTGTTCGACCCGATTAATCTCCCGGGAAATCTCGATAAATGTACTTTTTCTTTATCTCCATCATACTGCCAGACGATTAGGCCCCTAAAACTATTATTTAATAAATCGAGCTGATTTTATTTCATATTTGCGAAATCCTTGTAATGAGGGAAGACAATGAAAACATCATAGTCTCGTGTGTGTGGCTTCTAACACGATGAAATTTCAAGTTTCGGTATTCACCCTTAGAAAGTAAACTTCTCATACACACCCGGAGCATCACGTACTCTCAGAACTTGGAAGTCTAAGGCTTTCTCATCCAAGAAAACAGAACACTTGCATTCGGATGTAAAAACATCTTTTATACTTTACAGTTTTACATTTTCGATCGTTTAAATAATAGAAATACTAAAAAAAAGTGTATTCTGAACTCACTCACCCTTCGACTGTTGCCGTCCTTCGGGTTCAGGTCCGATGCTACAGTTCCAAAGATTGTCGGCTACAAACAGAAAAGTAGAGATAAATATGGATAAGCGTTACAGAATCGTTGGAAATCAAGAAAAGTAGTAAATAATTTTATTCAACGACGCTTAATAAGGACGAAGTAATTGCCTCAAAATTGCTTTGGAGTGCAAAGAAAATATTTCGACGAATATAACGTTTTATTCATCTCTCTACTTTTCCAATGGTGTTCCAGAGAGGAATAACTAAGTTTACCTCTTGATTTTTTCTTTTTCCAACTTTAATGCTCTTTTCCAGCTGTGCTGGCGCAAAGTTCATGAGAGAATACTCTTACAGGAGTGAATCGAGGGATAGGGCGGATTCATCGATGTAAAAAAAGGGACTTGCCGCGGTCATGGAAATTAGAACTTTGAAAGTTCGCCTCGAGGGTAATACGCGCTGTCGTACACGCGGCGACAAAAATTATTACCATTTAAATTATGCGCCAGAGGGATGGGTTTTGGCTTCAGGAATGTGTTTTATCATAAAACATGAACGAATTATTAAATGTGCGAGAGTATTGTCGTAAAAACGCTATAGTCTCGTAAATGCGTTGTGTTTTGCACAACAGATGACATTTGCGTTTGGACAACTGTATACTTACAATTTATGTACGTGCAGATTGTGCGTCTTTGCCGGAGCTTAAGTTTTATAGGGTAAATAAAGTGTACAATTTCAAAAAGAAAAATTCTCCTCCATTTTTTTATGCCATACGCCATTGATGAGTTAAAAATTAAATAGTGACGACGTCAAATAATGACGTCGCGTGAGGAAAGAGCGGTACGTGGGGCCAGCGCACGCTGGATTGGTCGTCACTTATCCATTAAAAACACACGAACGGTGTAGTGGAAAGAATTTTCAATAAAAAAAACCTTTTTTTTGGAAAATGTTCCCTTATCTTTAGCTCACTAGGAACATTTGTCTCGAACTTAAAATCGTCTGCAATAACAAAATGAGACTCTTTTTCGTTTCAATGGTTACACGACAGTAAGCCACGTATTTTTGACTTTTGATTATCGATGCATATAAATACAGTTTATTGAGTTTATACTGTGCTACTGTAACCATCAGCCATTTTGCTTGAAGCATTGAGCCTCATGAAATATTCGTGTCGAATGTATATATTCGAATGTAGTAGATGAAATTAAAATGATCTGACAGCTCAACGATGCCAATCATAATTATGCATTAGAAATGTATCATGAATTACGAAGGAAGGATGTACCAATATGTCGTGTGTATATTCGCATACATATGTGAATTGGATTGGTTCACGTGTGTCTGCACTGCGATGCGCCTCATCTCATCTCGGTATAAATGGCAAATGTTATCGATTATTCCGCCCGCTTTTTTTACGATTCGATACGCAACACGACCATGGCCAATTGACATATGTGACATTTATCGTGGCAGAAGCTACTGGCATAAAAAAACGAACATGTCAGATCAGTGATGAAAATTGTACTCATCTTTTTTCGTCTGTATGTCATTAAAGACGTAGTTCATTATGCGTAGCTATATATCGTTGACTCAAACTTTTAGTACAGTGAGATAAAAAATTTTATACATGTGATTGAACAACTTTTCAATATCTCTCCGTGTCTTAGAAAGAGTTAATTCTTTCTGGATTCAAGAATATTTATGAACGATGACACAAAACTCGAAATGGCACCAACGAAATCCGAGATTTTCATGACATTTCTCAAGAATCTTTGTTATTTGATCTAGAAGGACAAAAGTTGTTGCGTTATTGAAAACGTCAAGATCATATTTCAAAGGACGAGTCTTGGTATTCCAGAGTTATCAGTTACCTCGTATACTATCACAGGGACTTGACGTTTTCATCGAATCAAACGTTACGACAATTGAACTCGAGATAAAAGTACAAAGGAGGGCGATAAAACTTTCGTGAGACTAACTTTTTCAATGTTATTGTCATGGACCTCGTGCTTTTTTTTTCACAATGACGTCAACTGGAACAAAAGTTCGTAGACTGGGGGTTTCAATGCTTTAGTGTGAATGTAATTTTTTTTTTTATATCGGTCTAAACAGCGACGGTTTGCAACGTTTCTTTTGTTTTTTTTTCTGAAAACCATGGAAAAAAATTGTCAAATGCACCAGTCAATTGAATGAAAAAGGTGCATCATTCGTTACAATGATTCTGCAATGTCCGAACCTCGGTTCACAAGACGAAGTAGTTAGACCGTGCTCGTCGAAGAAACATTTAGCGGAGAGAAGAGGGTATTGTGAGGAGGTTCGGGCAAGAACGATAAATCGACCCCTCCATCGCATCACGAATTCGATCGTAACCTATATGTAGAACGGATATTGTGTATACAAGCGCGGACGTGCCAAGATCAAAATGTCTATCAGCGGGCTTAGTAACCAGCTGTGCTTGGTCGTATCGATCATCATCACCCTCCTTGTTGGGTCTTCGTTGTTTCGATCGGCATGTGCAACTACAGATAGTCACGGTGAGCTGATGACAGTACGGAGATTCGGCGAGGGTCCATTGAACCATTAGATTCGAAAAAAAAACCAAAAAAAAAGACATTTGTTGTAGGTCGGATGGGAAAATTGTTGCTTTGTTTGTTTACGACAATATTTTCGTTTGTGCGGGAATGATAAGAAAGTTAACGATGCCGCGATTCGATGATTGATTGTACGGCGGATTGTTTGGTCAAAAGAAAACGAAAAAGAATGTTTCAACGCTACGGAATCAGCAGAGTGACGTGTAACTTTTTTGAAGATAAGTTTGGATTCACCCTCAACGGTTTAGAAGAAAATTGAAGAAAAATGTGAGCTTCATTCGGTCATAACTGGTTGCGAGGAATCCCTCGCGACTATAGGCTCTTCTTGAGTTAATATTCCGCGTAAGCTTCTAGTGGAACATGGATATACGACATGGACATATTTATCGTGGAGACGCGGGGAGCCAAGTACCTCCGGGCGAACCGTTTTAACATCACGGAGCAAACTGTCTATTGCCAGAAGAAGCAGAAGCGATATAGAGCAGCAAGCTGCAAATGACAAGAGAGTAGAAGCTGCTGAACGAATAGACGTGTACTCGAGATCGATACCACTCATTTCCCGGTGGGTTACGCGAAATAGACTCCCAACGTGGCTGCTGCCACGAACTCCATTTTGGAAGATCCTTCGCTTCGGTACCGTGGCAATCTGGTTCACTTCAGGACCGTTTCTTCGCATCTGTTAGTGTCTGGTTTAGCAGTTCCTGTTCGAAAAGCACGCGGGAAAGCAGACACGAACGGTTGCGGTGAAACGAAACAACTCGTAAACCACTTTCAAATGGCTCGAGTTATAGTGCAGAGTAGATAATACAGAAAGTAGGGAAAATGGAGTCCGTAAAAATAGCTCTGTTCTCCATTACGCGCTTTATTTATAGGACGTTAATTCTCAAGTGGAAAGCTCGCACGAATTTACGTTAAGCCACTGAAAAATAGGCAAGTTTGGGCTTGAGAAGGATTTACCGGCTGCTCGCGCATTATCAGATGGAAGAAGAATATAGCGCAAGATTACACATGATACGATTGTACTGTGGACGATTTTATAAGTCCTTTTGATTGAATCGTTTTTACATGAATTTCCAATTACTCGTGGAAATGCATTTGTTTTAACGAACTTTTAAAAAGCATGGATTGAAAAAAAAGTAAAAATCTGTATATAAATAACAAACAGAACGACAAGGAGAGACAGAGCGAAACTTATCGAGAGGGTCCATCGCGTATATTTCCAATAAATAAATTAATCGTGGTAGTCGTTCAGCGAGAGCTGTTTGAATAAAAATCCGGGGCAGCGTCGAAGCGTTGCGGTAGCAACGGCATCCTCCCAGTAGGATGATGCATTGGCGAGAACGATGGACACAATGGAGCGTGGAGTGCAATCTCTCTTTTAGGGCTACGAATAAAGCTCGGAGGGAAAAGAGCGTGGGAGTGAAAGCGAGTAAAAGAGAGGTTAACAGAGAGGAAGAGAGATAGAGGGGGAGAGAGAGAGAGAGAGAAAGGAGAGCTCATACAGCGTGGCAATACATTGCAGCGCTCGCGAAATGCCTGCAGCTGAACGAATCGAAAGTAAACAGCGCAACGGCTGTACATTCACAACGACATAGGACATGCGCTGAAGGGGTATTGGCAGTAGAGTGTATCGTAGAAACCTATCTATATTCGAGTGACCGGAACACCACCTCTCGCGCCGATTATTGCGCTTTTATCTATTCAATTACCGTTCGTACTGCCGTTGACAATTAAATATCGTTAAAGTACACTCCACTGCGGTCGGTCAACGGTACAATATGGCCCTCGTATCGTCATTCCAACTTTATAATACATTGCTCACTACCAAATTTCGGCTTTGTCAAATTAGTCGTAACACGACCACAATCTTCCTTTACTCTCTATTACGAACATTTATTCGTTGTTTGCATATTGTACGTTGGCTGCTTTAACCAGCGTTGTAAAATATAGATGGTCCATATTTTATGGAATATTTGCTCGTGCGCCATGGATCTTTTTCTTTTCTGATTCAATATATATACAATAATGTATAGTATACGAGTGTCAACCCGTGATTAAATGATGGGCGAGTAAAACTTTGTTTTTTTGCTGGTTCTTGTTGAAATTTTGACAATGCGGGCTGGATAAAACTTCGGTAAATTGAATTTTTATTTCACCGGGATCCCAAAGATTGTGGTTGGATCAAAAGCTTTCGGTGATTAATTAGACGATTTTCCGACGTGAAAATCAGAGCAAAATGGTCTGTGACGATCCTTTCGCTACGATCCCTCAATTTACCTTCGACTATTTTCTGCTAAGTAATTAGATATCAGACAAAAGATTCGAGCTTGACAAAACCGTAGCGATAGAAACGCTGAACGAAATGACAATGTTTTAGCTTTTGATCTAACGTCAGACAAATTTGTTCGGGTGCTTCAAATTTCTTCCAAGGCTCGTATCCATATATTTTATGATTTGTTCGAACGCAGATGTAGTTACGTCAGGGAACATTTAGTTACTTTTTGACAACAAATTCTAATCCGCGCAAAGTTTCCGCGAATAGGCATTTGGGGCTAAAAGTGCTTTTGTACCAATATTTTTCTTTTTTTTTTCAAAAATCCAATTCTTGCTTAGAGGGATAATTATGGACGATTTTCATCTGCATTCCAAATAAATACTGCCATAGAATGTTTTATTGAGCAATTCATTATTTTGCACTATTTTTCTCACGAGTCGTTAGGTGTTTACACTTTTTTTTTTACACAGTTACGGCACGATAAGAAGTCGAGGGGCCACTTTTCTTAGTTCATCGAAAAAAGTGGAAAAGTTAGAGGAAAAACGGTTCAATTGCAACTTGTATAGTAGCATCTATTCCGGTGAAAGTCGATTAAAAAAAAGCGGCAGTACTTGAGGGTAGAGCCATGTTGGTTCGCTGCGATGTATCGATCACTCGAGAATGGTTTACCCGAGTGATTGACCATTGCGCATTTACTGCTAGGTAGTAGTTCATGCAGTACAGTCAATGCTCTTTCATATATGTATATATATGTATGTACAAAATTGCATTGAATCGAACCAAACATCACTTGCCGCTGAAACGAAGTACAGCGAGAACGGAAGTTGACCTCAAATTCAATAGTACGCTGTACAATTATTAGGTTCGTCCATTTTCGTTGAACCAACCAAACTCAATCAAATAGCGAGGAAAACTCGAACGTTCAAGAGTAAACAGTATGGAATACGTAGAGTTTTTCAAGCACATAATATATTGAAGCCGATTTTTCTTCATCAACGATACCAAGCTCAGTTGATAGCTTTTTTTTAACCAAAAAGTTAAACCTCCAGACACCAATTCCGTAATAAATTCGAATTGAGATTTCGAGAATATGTTTTCACTCTTGTCTTCCTTATCATGGTAAACATGGTTTTTCAATCGATTTTCAATATTCACCGATGTGTGTTAATATTTATATTTTATCTTTCGATTCGCAGAGTTCTCTGATTCCCGGCAGTTCAAGAGAAATCTCGCAGTTTCGCGATATCGTAACAACACATACTGGATGCCAAATTATTCGTGGAAACCGTTGGAAAAGTCCGATGAACCGAGGTATTTGCTTTATTTTTTTTATGGCAAAATTGACTGAGCAAAAATTGCTAAAGTATTCTCAGTTACTTATTGAAGATAGGATTGAATAAATTGGATATATTGTTTATCCAGAAAAAGGCCAATCTGGGAATCCAAGCAAGAAGTTGTATCCGAGGAGGAGAAAAAAAAGCGAGCACTATTCAACGAATGGGACAGAAAGATGCGCCAAGTAACCAAAGAGCAAAGAAATAAATGGAAGACTTGGGATAAAGACGAGAATATATCGTTCGATAAGACGTCCGTATCGTCGAATGAAGATTTTGCACATACGACAGAAGTCACAGAGCCGAGGATATCGGTTACCGATCGATTGGAAGATAGTTCTTTCGAATCGCAAAACACTTTACACAATGGACAGTGGGTTACGGCGGATACATTCAGAGACTCAATGAACGCAAATTCCATTCGTTATAACTCCAAAATACCAATAGACAAAAGTATTTTTCGTAAAGATCGTTGGGGCATGAGTGTAAGAGAGCCTCCTAGGGAATTTTTGAGCGAAATTTCGAGGAAATCAAACAGTCTAGGATCTAACTACCCATCGAAGCAAAAAGAGCATGGATCATTGAGGAAACCTCTGGATACTAAAGAAATAACAACCACTCAACCATCGGTTGTGGTAACATTCCCGCCTGGTCGTTGGGGCATTGGCAACAAAGAGCCACCAGCCGAATTCCTAAAAGAAATAGGCAAAAAGTTGATGACTTTGAAGATCAATAGCAAAGCTGAAGAAGAAAACAAGAATGAAGGATCTGAGAAAAATACAAAATTCTATGATGCTCGGGATGGACAAGGTCATAGAAAAAGCATGGGCATGGGAGGGACATCGATGGAACTTCCAATGGGGTCATCAAATGGTCAATGGGGCATGAGCAAAAGTTCATCGCCCAGGGAGTCCCCGCGGACAATTCAGACTCATGGTAACCCGGAAATGATGGCATTCTATAAACCCACAAGTTTGCATCAGCCCGTTGTAGACCAAACACACGATCCTCGTTTCCAACAATTGACACCTTATCAACATTCACCGTTATATAAAATGCTTCTTTTACCACAATCACCTGGAATGATGGATCCACCAATGCTCCCTAAATATCAGAACAATCCAAGGATCTTTGATCCTTTTGGGAATCCAATTGTTCCGGGTATGCGTTGTGTCATTTGCCAAACGTGAGGTTTGTTCGTCAAAAAAACTCAACAGTCACAATGAAGTTTTTTCTATGCTGAATAAAGAAAATCAACAGAAATTTCCACAGATGATTTCTCATCGGATTTGTTTTACAAGATAACTTAGAAAATTCAATAAAACATTTTTTTGATGCTTGTACCCCGTAAGAGTTGGCGATATTCTTCCCAGTGACAAAACAGGTATTTTTCATGGCGGGGAATCAAGAAACGTTTCATAAAATGTTCATAAAATGATGGCTACTTTTGCGTAATTTAAAGTGCAACTTTTATCCACTGCGTGAAACCTGGAGTGGCCATTAAACCTCGTGGATGTATGATACGGAATTCAGTGTTACTTAATCCACGGGAAGCCAGCGAGAGCCGTACGTGCACCCGGTATACAGGATGAAAACACGGCAGGAATTTCATTCATTGTTCTTTCTCTTTTGACTGTCATGCTCACACTAATCCCGAAGGGCTACGAGGACAATAAACCGTTTCATTGTCGCATCAGAACGTTTCGTTTTTACATCACTACAGAACTCACAAGAGCGTGAAAAGTAGGTGGGACAATTGTTGAAAGATTCATCAATCTCCGAACAAACCGAGTAGTTCAAATAAATAAAAAGTCAATCATAATAATCAATTTTCTGAACTACGAAAAGATTGCTAGCAGTTAATGATTTTGATCTCGTGATCGTGAGACCATAAATTTTGAGCATAAGGTTCCACGTAGAAATATAATCTTGTTAAATACACACTTGGACTTTCACGACTGTTTGTGGATTTTCAATAAGGTTTTATTTTTTCCCGGAGTGAAAAAGCGTGATATCTATTCACGATTTTCTCATTCCTGGTCAACGATCGATTTGATTATCTGGTTATTAGCACGTAATAAATAATCCTTATGAAACGGAAGTGCATATTCATGGGCGCACAATGATTGAAAATACGAAAGTTCCAGACGATTTTCTTCTCACGTAGGAAGCTCGATCCTAACGCCTCGATAAGTTTTCAATTATTGGCATCATCTTTATACAAAATTACACTTGGTTGAACGCACGGTATTTTGTCAATATTCGAGCTTCTGGAAGCATTATAAAACACCTAAGGACCAGTAAATTGCTCGCCAAACAAAATGCTACACGAAGATCGACTGTCGAAGCAGAAAATTCCAGAGTGAAAAAAATCATTCATTCGAAGTATTCAACCGTGTTAAATCATGCAACCATGGCACTAAACGTTCGATAAAAGATTTCGGAATTTCTATTATAAAGAAACGTCAGTTCAAGATGCTCCTTTATTCTACGTCAATGAACATGCCTTCAGAAATATTGTATTTATCCGTTTATATTTGAGTTTTCCGTTTGAATCAGCAGGTAGGGAGTTTGAGTATTGATTTCTCATTGAAAATATTCTCACAGTTCAAAATCAAAAGCTATAGATCATTGACGAATGTTAATCGAACAAGATTATTTCTATACAACAGTTGAGACTTTTCCTTTCGGTAACGCGTGAAGAATTATATTGAAATAGAGAGAAAAAACAGGTTTAATTTATCGGCGAGCGGTCAGGCTCGATAAATCGTTATCGATTAATCGATTTTATCTTAATCAACGTAACAACAGCGTGAAATAATGTTACTGACTACGATATGTGATAAACATAAATATAAATTGGCTGTATGATTGCGACAACTGCAAATTTTAGTTCCTTTCCATTCTTCTCGTCGCCCAATATTATTATTGCAACATTAACTAAAAATATCAACAATTAAATAACAGCGAGAATGTTTAACGAGCGGTTGGATGTTTCATTGAATTGATTTATTAACTAAACATTTATACTCCAAGATATTCAAACGCGATTTTTCAAACATGTAGAATTTAAGCTGGAAAGCGCTTGAAACTCCATTTCCAAGGGGAAAATAAATCAATCCGTTAATACTACAGCGCTTCAATTCGAAGATCGGAAATGACGGGTTTGACGGATACAATGGCAAAGCGAGAAATATCGTTGAATAAGTCAAGTGTGAATAATGTTAAGAGAAAACGGCCGTGAATTACAGCAGTGGAACGTGGTTTCTGATGACAATGCATATGCACGAGACTCGATTACCAATCAACGTGCATATGAGTTTAAATAGCGATTGCGCGAGCGGGAGAATTCAACGAACTCGAACAAGATTTTCATCAGGACAAAACGATTGCTGAATCGATTGGTTAATTTCGAGTCTGATGTTCCAAATGAAAAGATTTCTTCGCTAGATGCTTTTTTCTTTTAAAAAAATAATGAACAAAAAATCTTTCAGCCTCCCCATTCGTAGAGAAAATTGAATCGTGGCAAGTCGGTGAAAAAAACAACGAAATCAAATGAAAATCATGCACGTGTTTCATTTTTCGGAGATTTTGTTCACACGACAAATCTGTTGTTCAAGTTACACGATGAGGAAGTAAAAACGTATGCCTTCGCGTGGAGAATCGGCTGGAATAATCTTCGAACACGCGAGATTATAACACGCTACAAAATGCATTCTTGCAGTGACGAAGTTTCTTCGTGCTCAGTGGTCCAGCGACTGTGCAGGAATGAGGCTGTCACACCTGACAATTGGAATATTCAATTTCTAGAAGAATCGACTACATCAGAAGTAAATGGATATACGATTTTTGGATAATTAAAAACAAAAAATGTTGTGTTCTAAGGGTTATCGAAAATTTTCAAAATATATACTTGAGCGTTTACCAATAATTAGGAAGGAAAAAAATGACGGAAATAGGTAAAAGTAGAAATCCACGAAGTTCTCTCAATCTAACGTCTCAATATTTCTTTCTCTTCGCGATCGTATAAGCTCAGGATCGTCAATGCTCGCGAAAGTTTTGCAGGTTCGTTCAAGAAAATGGCAGTTATTCACAGTATAGAGCGCACGAAAGCGCTTTACGAGCTCGAGAAACGACACCCGATGGACAACGAAACGACTGGCGAATGTTCCGATAACGAGGAAGACCTATATTTTTATCGATTCACGGAATATTCCGAATTGAGATGAAAACAAAAAAGTACGGAAGGGATTTCGAGCGTATTTTCGTGAAGCATCTCGATATCCATGTGTATTGTTTAATTGAATTTAAAGTGATGAAAATATCGATTGAAAGAATATTTCATGAGAATTCAATTGTAGTTGCAAAGGGAACCCAAACAGATGGCAACTTTATCTTGAATTTTATTAAACGAATCATGATTTATACAGAAATAGCAACGAAATTTATGTTGGGAATTGATGTTAATGTGAATTATTACGACTTCGCCCGATTTCATTCATTCTGTGAGAATTCTATGGTTTTCTTGTTGAAATTTTTTTCTCAATACTCTTCACATTTTGTACAACGTCTCAAATTTATGTTCTCACAATGAGAAGCCTTTAACTGCTGCATTTCCTGTGAGGAATGATTTTCCAAAAAAATGTTATTTCGTATGCATTTATGTTTCGTTATTTGGATAAAATAGCACGTGAAATCAAGAGTCTGAAACGAAATTACAAAGGAAGAACAGAAGCTGTACGTGAAAATTACAGAGAGCGCCATTCGTATCCCGACTCGTTAACCACTTCGAGACGAGTTAATTGACCAATCGTTACGAGACTAGTTTGGTCCATACGTATAGCGTGTGTTTGACGGGTTGAGTTTGAAATTTTGGAAAGCTCAACAATAAAAATAAAAGAAAATATATATAAAAAAATAGTAGAATAATTTAATTGCACGAATGAATTCCTGCATATTTTCACGAGCTCCATCTCCCTCGAGCACTTCATGTACATGCCAGCACACAGTTCTCAAAATATTATTTTTCCTACTCGTTCAACCACTGCTGGAATTTAATTTGAATGACTGAAAAAATATGTGAAAAGTTTCGAGCTAAATGTACAACTTTCTATTATTATAATGATATTTTAATTAAAAAGAAAAAAATAATTCTTCAAACCAATGCACCAAACTCGATGTACCGAAATGCATCAAAATTACATTGTTCTTTTACCTCGGACCCTCGAAAAGTGTAATAACAAAGGTTTAATGCACAAAAGTGACAAATTTTTTGCTGCCTATATGACACACAAGGACAAAGAAAAAAATGAAAATGTCTGTGGTGTTGGCAGTAAGATTTTTTTTTTCACCGGGAAGGTTTTTCTCGTGACCCGGGATGTTCACGGCGTCAAAATTCGTCACTCCGATGTTACTGCATCCGACGAATATTCCCTTGCATGCGTATCTATCTTGTCTGCTATTTCAGATGCAAATGAAGAGAGGAAGACGAGCTGCGTGATCAAGTTCCTGCTACGTGTGTATATCCCTTCATATGCTGTACGCATATACATATAATGTGTACTCATTTATATACATATATACTTGTTACAGGAGGCATCGTGGATTCGCATAAATCGAGGGAGCCTGCTTGAGCACAGTTCAGCTTGCCCAAGAGCTTATTCCGGACTTAGTCTGTATAATACTCTACATATTGCGTATACAAACTAGGAACATACGTATATATTAGAAATATAGCATTCACCTGCTTCACCTTATATACGGAGTAGCTTGTGAGCACTTCATTCACGTGTAAACAACAGGGTATAACGAAATGACGTTGAAATGACGTTAAAAAAAAAAAAACAAAACAAAAAAACAAAAACAACTTCGATGTTTGTTATAAAACAAGAATACTTAATCGTGAAATTGACACGTTCGAGTGGATGAAAAACTTGAAATGTTTGATGATTAATCTACGAGTGATGAGCGTTGATAAAAAATCACTAAATTGTCGATGCATATTCACAGATTCGTACAACAATCCTCGTCGCAAAACAGCATAGAACAATATCCGCGCATGAATTTACTCGCGTGAGGTAAATCGCGCTATACAGAGAGTGAAGGGAGATCCGTGACTTTTTCGAGTGCAATCGAAATTCGTTGAGAAAAATCGATGGCCGAGCACAATGGTTGTAATAAACATGGTGGCTTCGATAACGAAAACGATGGGGAACAGAGTCGACGAAAAAATAAAAATAGAAGAAAAAAAACAAAAAAAAAAGCTCTATTGCTGTAGCGCAACAGACAATGGAAGAGCGAAGAGGAGGCCGAGGGGTGTCGAAAAAAATGAGACAGACCAACTCTCGATTTGTGCCAAGCACGAACTCACTGAAATTATGAGCATCACGCAGATCCGAGGGGAATATTTCGAACGTATTTCGTGCTGTAATCCTCGTGGACATTGAACCGTTGGAAATCGTTCAAATGTTCGTCGTACTGAAGTATACGTACGTGCGGTATGAAATTGGTATTCCCATGTTTCCCAGCATCACTTATACACCGCATACCAAGAGATATCGACACAACACCACACTATACACGTATATTAATGTGTGTATAGATTATTATCTATATATACATATATATACAAAGCGTATATTTATATTCATATGTTTCACGCGAATATCCACTGAATTTACGGAGCTATAGATCCAACTGTTTGTTATTTACTTTTGGGAATATGACCATACCGTCCATTTTGACATATAACTGTTTTGTGTCATGGGCTGTTTCAATAATTATACGACCAACGGGGAAATTGGTGGCTGACTACACACGTATCAACTCTTATACGGAGACACCCCTATTATATTGAATGGAATCAAACATCGCATCAACACAAATTCGAAATTCTTCAAACTCGACAGAGCATCGAATCAATAAACGTGTATGGTTTAAATACGTGGGTCACAGCGGTTTTAAACTTTTGCGTAGTTCATCAGTTAATTAATTACTATATCGAGTCTCGTTGGTAACAGTTGAACGAGTGTTGCTGAGGGTTCAACATTTTTGTGAGTAGCAAGCCATTCAATTCCGATTTTGGAGAAAAAAAAATAAACTAAATAAAAATAGTTTCATCGGAAATTCGTCATCGATTATTTCATCTTTATGAATCAAGGATCGTTGGCCGACAAACAAAATCGTCTTTTGTTGAACGTGGTTAAAAATTAAGCAGTGCAACGATGTTTATTACGAACGAAGCGTTCACTTCGTACAATAGAAATGATTGCAAAGAACAATCGAACAACGACATTGTCCGTGTGCGAACAAAACACTTTCGTATTAAATGGAAAATATTATTTACGAAAAGTAACTTGTCTGCTGTGTACGATGTTCAAATCGATCAATCACTTTGTCGAAACACTAATTTCACGCGACGCGTAAAGTATAAACAAAACAAAAATAAAAATCAGTTCAAAACATAGTATATAATAGATGCATGGTGGTTTGCATAATTTAGTTAGCATTTAGAATTGTCGCTGTGACGATGCTCGTTTTCATTAGATCTTATAATCAAACCTAGCGTTCATATTTTTCGCGAGAAATTTTTTTTGGATTCTTTCATCTGATTTTTTCGTCGCAAGTTCAATGATTTTTAAGACTTTTATTTTAGTCTGTACAGTTGTGTGGGTCTGGTCTTCCGGTACGTTTGATAAATTTCGTATTTTATTTGTTCTGAAATGTCTTATATTTCCTCCAAATCATAAAATGAAGCTTTTGATTGGCATTGATTTTGTTTGTTCGGTGAAAAAACAAAAAAAAAACAAATAACGATTTGAATCGACAGGAGCACGGTGCGAAAAAGATGCCCCGTCAGGGTCTGAAAAAACAAATGTGGTGGATGCATCGAAAGCGGGGCTTCAGCCTGTAAAGGGGCGCAAAGTCGATATTAATCAAGTTAAGCCCACAGTGAAAAAAGCAGGCATGTCCGGAAAGGATTATCAAAAAAATCATACGAAGCCTGGTCGTCCGGGTCCAAATCTTGTCAAAAGTAGCCTTAACGTAAACGTTAATCATGGTGGCTATTCGGACCCACGATGGTACAATGCAAGTACATAATGCATATACATCAACATTATACGTGACGCATAACTTGTGAATATTTCAAAAACGTCAAACAAGGGCGATGATTATTCATTTAATTTAATTTTTTATTCTTTAGCTACGACCCCATCGATATGGACGTTTTCAAGGTTTCAGGCATCGTAAAAAACATCGATTATTGCAACTGATTGACCAGTTACCAATATCAAACATTGATTATAATGTAATGCATCCGAATGGCGATGTATATATACACCGAAAAAAATATCCAACTCGTAAAGCAGGGGTGAGTTAGTTAACCGGCCAGCGGTTGAAATATGCGGCTTTTTTCGGTTTTCTATAATAACGATAACAATTCGAGAAATTCAAGAGGCATTTTTTTCCTATTCTCTTCAAATGAATTTTACGGTATAATTTTGCACGTAGTTCAGAACACAGTTCTGAACAAAAAAATACACGTAGAAAATCGCATTTGCGAGACTACTGCCTTAACAGTCTTAATCATTGTCTCGAAGTGATTTTCAAGTCTCTATCAATCTCTGTCACGAGATGAGAAAAAATTTATCATCACGCGACCAACGTGTAAGGTCTGAGTGCGTGACCATTGACGAGTTAATTGGCGAGTTTCAATTCAAAGTATCGTTGAACGCCGTACAATTCATAACCAAGGATCTTAATGAAAAAAAAAAACCGGAAAAACTTCATTGGTGCAAATCAGAATCTATTTTTGGTCATGACTTTATAAGTCAACTAATTATTTATTTATATCAACCAATGATATCAACCAAACTAGTTATTAATTTAATCACTGCTAACATAAATCACGCTTGCTTTAATTAATACATTTTCGCGATTGATTTATTTCAAAGCAGAACAACTTAGAAGGCTTTGGCAGTGATCACTTCGTGTCAATCGAGGGCGGTGTCACTGAATGTTATCCAGTCCTGCTGAACACCCTCAAGTATCTTCAACGCGTAGATATAAATCTGCATAACGTCGAGCAAAAATTGAAATTACTACTTCAAAGATTTACCAAGACGAACTCTAATGAAAACGATGTATGAATCAATGAAAATATATTTGAACCTGAATATGGCAATCTTCGCACCTACAATGAGTTGTTGAGTTTAATATCTCTCAATTAAATTAAACTAGTCAACGAATCAAGAGAGATATTTGGGCGAACAAAATTAACTGTGTACGAACGTTACCAACGATCTGATTTCCTTGTAAATGTCATGCAGAGCGTTATCCAGATGGATGTGCAATTATACATACAATCTGAAACATAATACACATCGCTATGTATTGTTTCTAATACGATGCTGAGAATCGTAGAAGCTCACTCTCTGCTCTATAATTACACTTGACATACCATCGATCCGCACAAACTGCCGGTTGGCCTCTATGTCCGGCGTTAATTTCCCATCATTACTGTATTATAATTAGAAAATTATCTTAATCGACCCTAATGACTTGAATAAATGAAAGAATATAAACTACGTCACGAGCTTTTTTTCAAAGTCATTTGTTTCTTTTGGAAATCGCATTTCTTCGTGTCGGTTTGGCACATAAATTTCAACACTGAGTTAACGAATGAAGCGATAAACCGAAATGTAAAAACTAGAGAACAATTAAAATTAACTTTAAAAATATCAAGGAACCACAAAATTCGTGTCCGTAGCCAAACGAAGCAAAAACTACAGGGGAAAAAATTCCCAACTGTAGAATGAGTAACATTCATTTTATCTGATTCGACGTTGCTTTCATAATTATCAAGTAACAGAAAATCTACCGGAAGCAAAAAAAAAAAAACAAGAAAAAAGATATTCAAATGATATGAAATCGAGCTCGGCATCATTACAGGAGAAACGGGTTGAAATTCTGCAATATATTAGAGTGCCGTATCGATTGCACTAAATTTCACAGTTATGTGTGCAAACGCGAGCGTTGGAAATCAAGAATTTCATCCGGACTCGTGGGGAGGAAATCTTTGGTGGAATTACGAAGTGAATTGCAGGAACGTGCAGTCTGTTCGATCGACAATTAGAAATCATAGACGGTTTCCGTACTGAGAGAATGTTGGAAAGGGGTAAAAACGAAACTAGAGACTAACGACTTCGAATTTGTAAAGTCGTTAGCCGATAAAATGTTGGTGACATATATATACGTGTGTACAGAATCAAAAGCATTTCCGTCTACAGGCTGTTTCCGTTCGAATGCTCAATAAAGTTATTTCAAGGTGACGTTGATCAGTCAATTGTGTCAGCATTGAATCAAATTTCCAGTCAAAATCAGAAAATTTATTTTGTGATCGCGTCATGATGTTGTTTATAATAAGTTTTCAACGGTCTCGTGAATTTCTCTTTCTAGTCTCGTCATTTCGACACGACATGCTCAGTGAAGGTGCAAAAATTTGTGGAAGTTAAACTTTAAACTGTTTAACACTAATCCTGAAAGATTCTATTTATTCTTAAACAAAGTTTGGAAGATGCTGTAGAAGAGAAAGATAGATGAAGAAACGAATAGAGTCGTTCACGAACTCAGCTAATATTGCCGGGTCATTACGTTAAGCCGAAGGTTAGAAACGTTTTCTTTCACCCCCTTCGGTTCCCTCGTCCAATAAAACCTCGTTCATTTTCGCTTTATATGCCCTTTAACTCCCTCTCAACTCGTTGCTTTTACTCTCTTTCTCCCTCAATCTCTTTCCCGCATTTCCTGTCTCCTCAACGCTCTTCAATGAATGAAACAATCGATTAGCAACTCCAAGTACGCTGTTCACCAAACTTGTCGTAGCATAATCGCTTTTCAAGTATTTCAAGCTCACAGATATCGCAAGGGATGCAGTAAAGTAGGATTATAAGTGTCGTAACACGATCGTGTTGAAACTCAGATGTACTTGGTCTTTCTGCACACTCCTCACTCTGATATATCTTCCTTAAATAACTTTCAACCGATAGATGAAAAGTTTATAGATCCAGGAAAATATTACAGATCTTTTTGTTATCCTCGATGATAAGTATCTGGATTTATACTCGAGGAGAATATAGCTTTTAACTTTCAAGTATCATTCGTCCAATTTACTTTGATGCTGATGTACTAAAACCACGTCATATAATACTTTTGTCCAATTTTTTACAGGACTGTAATATATTATGTATTTTTTATTTATTTTTCATTCTCCGAGTGTACTTTTGTGGGAGACCATCACTATAACCCCCTTTTTTATCAACATCACTTTTGTTATCCTATTTCTATGAGACCTTTCCGGACTGTTGCTCACAGCTACACTTGGGAATCTGGGGAAACCTGATTGCGACCAATTGAACCAGATAACCAAACTGTTAGTTTGAAGAGGTTTAAACAATTACAGAACAAGCTTTGAACGTTGTACGATTTTTTTAAATTCATATTCCTCTCTCTCCCTCTTCCTTTTCCTTTATTATTCACTATCGACCACGTGGTATTTTGCCTTTCTCTCTGAAGGTGCTTTGAACTTTTATAATTAACAAACAATGTGTTTTTTTTTTGCTTTAAGGATTGATTTGAAGGTTATAATACAATATTAATTCATTTGTTCTGTTCCCTCTTTCACGAGTTTCGTTCACATCTGTTTCCAGCTTGGAGACCGTCATCCACGGTCCAAGGGTGTGGAAATGGTCATTATTTTCATAAAAAGTGAAATGATGAAAATTCTCGTAGTTTATCAATTAATAATAAATCATCATTCAAATTGTGGCTTAATTAGTGGAATTTTGTTTGTTTCTATTGAAAGAGCTAAACACTGTGTCATTTATTCGTAAATCCTTTTCACATAGTTGTTTTCACGTAAGACCGTGGTCGTTTTGCGAAAGAAGCTTTTAGTCAACGAGCTTTCTGCAACGTTTTTGTTTCCGTTCTGTTACACTGCGGAGTGATGGAAGGTAAGGAGGATAGCTAATGCTTGCCCTCCCACTATTTGCGGAAATTGCCGCTCGTTGCACACACTCAGCTTATATATACACGTCCGAGTAATCCCTCTTTTTTACGTCCATGAATCTCTTCTTTCTTTTTTACATTCCACTCTCAGCTAATTTATTGTCATCAATTGATGAAACGAATTAAGGAAATTGAAAAAGGTAACTGCAGGAAAAGTGTTCCGAGCTCGGAGAAATCATTTTTTCCTTTCATAAAATCCACCTGCCTTTTTCAGTTTTGAATCATGTTGAATATTATGGATACAGTCGTAAAGGAGAAAAAAAAACCTTAAAAAGAAAAGTAATGCGGATACTTTTTAAAACTTTTCTTTCATTTCCAAACAAGCCGAATGATGATTTTTATATTTTATTATACTTTTCGCGATTATTACGTCGCATGAATAGAATTCGTATGAAATATTTTCCCTTGAAAAGTATTGCTGAAAACGAGCAGAACGTCAGGTCTAGAGTCAGAAGCTACTCGAGATAATGCGTTGCGCGTTTTAATAGAAAACGACAATAGAATTTTTTCTCGTCACAAGTACGATTGACGTGCAGTAGGCTTCGCGTTGTATCAACTTTTACGAAATATAGAGAGCGCCCGTTTTTGTCAATATGAAGTAAAAACTATGGAATACGATACGAAGATTTTAATTTTCCTAAGAGCACTAAATTTGGAGGAAAAATCTCTTTGCATTTTCGAGATAAGCAACTTGCAAATGAATCTAAAGATGAGAAAGCATCCCCTGGATTGGATAAACGTTTCCAAAAAGAAATGAAGACCCTTCATTTCAATGTTTCTTTCGCCCAATGCATAAGAAATAAACAGGCGTAAAATGACTAAAATAAACAGTGTGCAACATGGTTTGGAAACTCACCCAAAGGACATAGCCGAGAATGCCAGTCAGAAAAGCAATCATTAGGCCGTAGGCAGTTGGCAAAGTCTCGACTTCATTGTCATCCTCTGCCATTTTTATTTTTATATCTTGCCCTCTCTTGCTCACTTTCTCTTTTTTGATCCTCGCCCTTAACCTTATTATGAGATGGCAGTCGCAGTCTATCACATGGAAACCGGAAATAGTGCGGTCACGAGAAATCACACGATCACTGAATTCACCGGACAATGGCCAGCAGATCGCGTAAATTTATCGGGAGCTATCGATGCTATTTCCGATGCAATGGGGTTCGTGACAGCCGCTCTCGAATCAACATAACGCGGATGTCCTTCGACTCTCACGCTATCGCTGCTCCGATATCCACACAGCGATCGTAGAATTAATGCTCGTGTGTTCGCACACGATCATTCAAATTCACTCGTATTTTATCTCAATGTAAATTGGCTCACATTTATTAACGTACGGAAAATATGAATTTTTTCTATGTACTCAAAAGCTAAGTACATATGAACGGATTGAAAAAAAAGCCGATCTCTCGATAAAGTTCGAATAAAAATCTGTTACAAAATCACACAGCACTGAATAATAAATTATTCTATCTCTCATTCATCCAATGGAATTATCTGCAATAACCAAACCGATGGGATTGAATATTTTAATTGAAATCGATACCTTACTAACAAAAAAAAACTCGTTATGTATTTAAAGATTTATTAAATTACGCTCAACGTCTATTACAAACAGACTTTTCATGTGGAATTACAAAGATTACCAATTACGAGTAAAGAGATTTCTTTTTTTTTTGTTCCCGAAGCTGTGTTTGAAGTTATTCAGACAAGTTTCAAATATCTATGCTCTCTCCAGAATATTGAACATCTAAAAAAACCAGCTTCCAGCTTTTAAAAAAAAACGAATTGAAATGACAGATTTGGATTGAAAGCTGCTGTCCATTTATTAAGAATAATTGTCAATTATTGAGGTATATTAATGAAAAAATGTACAAAAATTGGCTTAGAATCGGCCAAGTGGGGCCCATACGAGGCCATTGCTAAGCCAATTATAATTTTTTTCAAGATTAATTATATGCTGATTATACACGAAACGTAGCGTATATAAAGCTCATTTACACTGTGTACTGATAAACGTATGGGATGGTCGATGAACGATATATATCGTGAAAATGGACAGGCTGAAAACCAGGATGTTTTCGAAGGGATGAGAAGGGAAGGAGGGGCGGAGAATTACGTTTCGTAATCCTCTCGCTTGCCCGAGTTTTGTAATCGAACGTGCCACGCGGGAGGAGAACTGATTTGATTTTGTCACACTATCGAATTACATACTCTAATTGACCGTTTAGTGTTATACACGTGTGTATCGCCGATGGAATATTGGAGAATTTGCGTACATTAAAAGACGAGTTTATTCGTTCGGTCACATGTGCGGGATGAAGAAGAAAAAAAAGGGAGGAAACATAGAAAACAAAATTTGCTCTCTGGTCAATTTCATTCGGCACGTAATCCCGTCGAATATTTATCGAATTTCAATGTTCGAAATATGATGAAAAAAATGTATGGTAATGGGCGAAAGGGAATTGACGATTCACTGTTCATAATCACTTTTATCGTTTTTTTGTTTTGTTTTGCACGTTCTCGATGTAGACACACGTTGATTTGAGAAATCCAGGGCAGATAATTTGTCAGTGTTATTTCACGATCTTTCACATCGTCGAGGAAGTCTTATTTATTTATTTTATGAAATCGTCGGTTGGCCAACGTCGCAAAAGTTAATTTTAGCAGCAACGCTTTAATTGACACGATTTCAAGGATGTTTGTTTTTTTAAACGACATTTTTCGAAAGTTCTTATGAAAATAAATGAAACTGTGGTTAGAATTGTTCGTGGCATGGACATCGGCGAGTTGGGAAGCGACTGGACCACAGCCTCAGAAGCGCAACATTTCTATATCTATTTTTACACATTGATGTGATGTGGTCGAGGGGCATAGACGCCGAAGGGTCTATCTCGGTGCACGTTTTGGGCTGTGCTCGTGGCAACCAACCATCCATCCATCTATCGATCAATATGGACCACGAATTTATAAAAATACTTGTGTTTATGAATGTATGAAAATAGAATTAAGAAAGCGAATTGAAAAATGTACAAGTAAAGTAACGTAAACAAAAAAGTGTATTTATCAAATTATAACGATATTTTCAATGGTAATTTGATTCGTTCAATTTCAAGACTAATTCATATTAAACTTATGATTTTGGCAACGGTCCAAGGGCGTGTCTAACAAAAATTTATCGCGACATTCCACTCTCATTTCTCAGATCTCATTCATCCAAGAATGATAGTTTTCCTGTTTTTTTTTTCACACATTAAAGCAACTTTTTTTGTCCCTGTTACGATTTATTGTAACATCACTTCCAATTTTTTTAGGATCCACCTTTTTTTATCTTTTCTTTTCGTTCGCGCTCGCTCTTCATCTCTCCGCTCTCTCATTTTCTCATTACCAATTTCCTTCCAGCACCAATGCTGGTCTTCACTCCTTTACTCGAACACGTAGAAAGCAGCCGCATTACAACGCGGAAACGCGCTTATAAATAGTAGGTCCGTGGTCTGTATGGGCTACGGCGGGAGTAAAACCAGAGAGAGCTCGAGACGTCGAGAACATGCAGCGAGGGACAAGTTGAATCTCTGAGTAATGCAAGCAATCCGCAAGTATAACTAGAGAAAGACTCGGTGAATTTATGTCGTAAACTATTTGGCGAGGAAACTTTCATTTTATCATAGTTTTTTTTTTTTTTTTCCATTGTTCCCAACATTGAAGCGTCGGACGAGCAGCACTTTGTACTTTACCACCAAAGATAAAGAAAAGATAATAACTTTTGGTCCTTATTTTCCCGGCGAGTTTGGTGCACAGATGTCCGGCAAAGATGACCGCAGTATTAAAGTCTACATCATACTATATGCACGTGTACACATCGTGTTAGTATAATGTCAAAAAGTTGTAAAAACTTCAATATCTTTTAAACGTGTATTCCATGTTTTCATACGCTTGTTTGTACATTTTTTTCAGTATTCTTTGAAAGAAATGTAACGTTTTGCAAGAGGCTCGTAAAAAAGCGAACGAAATGGACAAAGAAAGGGCACAAAAGCGAGTTATAGAATTAGAATATATAACGCATAAGGGGTATAGAGCGTATATATTGTGATTCGGGTTATCGGCCGATATAGTTGAAGACCTGTGCCGTGCATAAAATGCAATTTGGTGGGTGTCAGGTGGTGGAAAGAGGCGAGGAAGGGAGACGTTCCTGCCGTGTTACGAAATTTAATTGAATTTATCGATCGGTTTTCGGATTCTCCATTTACCGTGAGGCTTGCAACCATTTGGTTGTGTGAGAGAGAGAGAAAGAGAGAGAGAGAGAGGGAGAGAGAGAGAGAGAGGGAGAGAGAGAGAGAGGGATTCTCTGCATAAGGGGCCATCAAGGGGTTTGCGGGGCACTTCTGAACCTTCCGACTATCTACCTATTCGCACCGGAAAGCATCAGGGCCATCGGCCACGATGGTCCCGATGCTTTGGGCGACCGTTACGTAGAATATATGCTAACTCTTGTGAGTACAGCGTGACGTCCAATAGACCACCGACTCGCTAATCGATTCCCTTAAACGTTATTTCCCCTTCAATCTTTCCCTTCGTTCTCTTATTTTTTTTTTTTCTCGTGCCACTTAAAATATCAACGTCCACGATGAGTTCTCGATTGACGGAACGAACGAAACATTTTATCAACTGAAAATCTCCCAATCTGCCTTTTTCCCCCAAAGTCAACACTTTCGTACGAAAACTATTTTTAAAACGGTAACGGGTTTTCGTTAAAGAGAAAAAGAAAACAAAAAACGATCGATATAACGAATGCTCGGTCAATATCGTTCCAATTGTGTTTCCATTTTATAATAAATCGGCAAAATGTCATCAAAAGTCAAATCAAGCTACAAATTTGTCTGGAAAACAAAATGAGTTTTAAATATTCCGGGTTACTACGATGAAGTATAAATTTCTGTGACGAATGTATAATTATACAAGCTTACCGCAAGCTCTAACAGAAATTAAGAAGGTTCTTGGAAATTAGCTCTAAAGCTTTTCGCAGAAAGCCATCAACAAGAAGCGTACAACGTATGATTTTCTTTCAAAGAGCAATCTAGTGAAACCCTTCATTCACTATTAAGTTTTCACTTGAATGGCTGGATCTTAAAATTTATCCTCACACATAGACGCACACACACACAGCCACACATACACAATATAAAGTCGGGAACATGTGACGTATGTAGCCGGAAGTTGAAGTATTGGCTGGCTTTTTGGTGGTTTCCAGCAGCCTCTCAAGGATTTTTTCGGTCTCTCGTGCTCGTTCATGTCGAAGGAAGAAGGGGGTAAAGACGAGAGAGAAACGTCGAAGGAAAATTGATGGAAAGGTCTCGGGTATGAGGGCAATGCTTTGCGGCAAAGATGCAATGTGTGCGTGCATCTTTACTCCGTGTGTGTGTACGTGTGTGCGTAGGTAGAAGTATGCGGGGTTGCAAGTCTTACATACTTATATGCTACGTGCCAGCAAGATGAATGTTGAGGGTTAAGGTATATGAAGGTGTGAGAGTAGAGTGGATTCCGTGACTCGCGAGGGGGAAGAAGGGACATGTAACGGGGCGTGTCGGAAAATGTCGGATGATAGAAGCGAGAAGTAACGCGGCAGCGGGCTCTTGTTGAGGACACAGTGAAGAAAGCTCTACTATCTCGTATGACGTGTGTGAGACTTTGTGGGCTTCCTGGTAGGCCGATCACGTTTCCTTTCCTGCCCAACCCCCTCTAAGTCGTGATTCCGTCACTCGGAAATTTCCGATCTGACATTCTGTGTGTTCTTCCTATTCTCCGCAAGTACTTTCAACCCCCCGTGTCTCTTTGTGTCTTTTGTATCATAACCCGCGAGTGTGCCATTATCACGCGAGTCTGTCATCGAGATTGATACACCAGAAAAAGTGGACACGTGGGATGAAAAAAACAAAAAATAATAATAATAATGGCGCTGCTTTAATGGAAGTTTGCCAAAAGAAATAAAAAGGACGAAAGAAATGTCATTTCTGCATGACACGGGCTTTGTCCGCGACGTTAAGGACACTTTTCCTGTCGGTCAAGCGATTTTCGAGTATTAATAGAATTATTTGTTTTCATTTCGCGCCATTTATCAAACGATCGAGTCGGGAATTTAAAAAATTTGTATGGAATGAGCAACAATGATGGAGGAAATTCACGAGGACAATATCAATGTAGAGTGAAATGTTTGTTTTTCTTTTTCCATTTTTTGTTTATTCAACTGTCAGTTAGCACGGACCCTGAAAAATTGACAACCGGGAGCGCTGTATTCTTGATAACGAGGGAACATTTTTACCGCTAGCGAATTTGTCCTTCAGACGAATCCTGGAGCTACGATCGGTACATCATCAACAAAAGATAAACATCAATTTACCACGGTCGCCAAGTTACCGACAGTAGATAAATTTTCTTGGAAAAAGAAACAATATCGCTTCTACGATAGTTTACCGACTTGCTCGATCGGTAAGCGTGATTCCGATGCTCTTCGCCGTATCGAAAGAGCAAGAAAAAGTGGAGTGCAGTTTCTAGACGTAGAATAACATGAGAAATTCTGTAGTTCGATATAATTACCTGGAATACCGACCAGTTATTATTCATCAGTATTTCCGCATGAGAAACGACCGGACATTAGTTTCGATTAAAAATGTTATTCAATAATCTATTCCGATCGACAAATTGAGGAAAAAATCGTCCAGTTTTTGACGTGAACAGAGAATCTCCTCACGACAGTATGAATTAATATGGATTCACAAAGTTACGATTCGATGAGAAAAGATGCCGGACTTGGAAAAAGTGTACATTTGCTCGACTTTATAATGACGCGGGAATAACAAGTTTCGTGATGATTTCCTAGACATCGAGCACCGGTTGCTAAGGATGCGGATCACGAACAGAAGTGAACTTTTATTGCGGAAACGTGATTTAAAAGGAGGAGGTTAACTCAACAAGAGGATTCTGATCAGTTGTATGCTGGGATTCGCACGAAAGTAATGATTGTGAAAAACGGAGCTGAAGTCATTAGGGATAGATTGAACATCGGCAAGCATTGAAGTACGGTCATAATTTTGAATAAAAAGAAACTGTAAAAAAAATTGAAGAACTTTGAGGTGAATTTCAAAAAAAAAAAATTAATCCCATCCAGATTAGATGATGGTTAAGAAATTGCGCTTTCATGCACGACCAAAGTGAAGTGAAAAAGCTTTTGTGGAAAAACTGAAGAAGCGCTTAATAGGAAAATTCTTTAGAAAAAGCAATTTTGTCACGCTCTCTCCCTCTCTCTCTCTGCGAAGCCCTTTGTAGATGCAGAGGTCGGTGCAAAAGGAATAAAAATAATTTGCAAATGCAAAGAATTTCGCGAGTACTTTGAAGCTCTTCCGTTTATAAGCGCCATGCGCGCGCGCCCGTCAAAAACAAAACAAACAAAAAACCTTTCCTCCGGGCGTTTCTATTGCGGGGCAACGAGAATTTTTTTTATATTTTTTTCATTTTTTTTTCTTGCCAGCATAAGCGCGAGACTTTTACGACTTGGCTGACCCAGAGTGCCTCGAGGATGGAAAACAATACGACGCTCGTGACGCTGATGCCGGCATTGCCATCGCGCCAAAGAAGCTTATATGGGAAACGAATAAGAAATCTTTACCGCCACTTTTCCCGCAGTTCCTAACGAGTTTTCTCCATGTGGAATCACGTGTTAAAATATTTCAATCGCGCGTATAGATTTGCCGCACGTGAACCAAAATGCCAAAAGCTATTGTCACAGCTTTCACTTGACGACGTCTACGATTTTCCAGCTCGAAGCTCCCATCAAACACCTTGAGTTTCTCTCATTGTAATTCGGATGCGTTATTGCTTACCAAAGGAAGTAACCAGCAAATAAGGAAAAAGAAACGAGGGGTGAGGGACAGAACAGCAGAGAGAAAAAAAAACTGCATGTGAGACAAACTTCTTGTCCGGTCAGAGACTCTCCGCATTTATCAAAGGGAGCAGGCAATTCAGAGCCACAGTGATCAATTATTATTCAAGCCTGAGCCCCTACGGAGCTCTCATAACCAATATAGAAAAAAAAAAACAAGGAATTTGCTTCGGTAACCCTGAGCTCAGTGTGATTCGCAGGAAGCCACCGAGAGACCCTGTTACCCACTTTTATCGTTCTCCTCCTATGTCGTGCAATATATACATGTAAAAAAAACGTGCACATATATAAATATATATGTCATAAACTTTTACGTTACACATGTTAAATATAGTCAAGTGACTATATCATAATCGCGAACGTCGGCTCGATAAAACGTAAGGGAACACAAGCAGCACATGACAGCAGCAGCAGCACACCATAAACTCGAACCTTGTGTGCATAGCTGTGTGTTCATCAGCGTAGAACGCTCTCGTACGAAGTGAAGGGCTTAACACGTTTGAAGCTTTTCACTGAGGGGTTCAACTGTGCCCTAATTATTAGCAATTAGTAGGTGTGCGAGGAGGAGAACATTTGAGAGCGCAAGAGTAACTAAGAGCATTGCCCAGAAACTTGGTGCTTCGTGAGTGGCTTCTAATCGTAAAAATATACGTCACTTCTTGATTTGCATGCGGAATTATCCTTTGAGTGATGTGCTTTCAAAAAACGTAACCACACACCGAAAGATTTTAATGGCTTTGGACGATTGCGTCCTTAAAGTGAGTAAATACCTTTCGTCCTGAGCGTAATTCATGGTCTGTACTGATTTTTCGAAATTTCGGTTTTTAGGATTCAGGGCAATTATCGTCAAGATTTATTACCTCAGAACTACACGATTAATCGTTTCGAACGTAAACCCCACAGCGGCACAACCAATTACCCCAATATTTTCTTCAACGTAAAATGTTCCTCGTATACGATAAGAACGTTTCATTATACACTTTGCTCTTCGTTTTTTCATATCCAAGAGAATGATGCATGGCGAAGTTGCAGTTGGTGAACATTTGATTTAAAAAACTCGTAGAAACGTTGATAATTATAATGAAATGGAATGAAAATTTGTGAGAAAATTTATTATCTCGTTGTCGCGGTTTCTTGGGTTGAGAAAATTTGCTGGAAAATATTGCCCGGTTGTGGTTACGAGCAGAATGTTGAGGGGGTCATGAATTTTCAGTGAATTTTAGTGTAGCACGTATTTACATCACAATTGGAATTCAGTCGAGATCATTTTTCATTCCAACTGTTAAGACTGCTAATTTATAAAGAGAAATATGTTTGGGAAAAGCTAACTTTCGTGTTGAATTAAATGTTATGATGGTCACGAATTTTTGGTTTGTTTTATAATGACGCGATGATTGTCTTTGCTATCGAAATTTTTTGACTGGAATAACTCTGACAGTTTTACGAATCTCCTCTTAATGTTTTAAGGCACGTTGTTTTTTCAGTTTTTCGAAAGTTCCAAAAGAAGCAGATAATTGGAAAACAAAGACAAATTGTTTTATCGATGGATGCCCCGGAAAAATCGAACATTTCGGAAGAGAGAATGATAAGAAATCTGTCAAGTCTGCTGGTACCAAAATACAAAATGAAGATTAACGACCAATAAACGCTTGAGCTTACCGCCGAAGTTGTAGTCTGAACTCCGACCACCCTGTTGGGATTTCCAGTGCCAAGTCCGGATAATCCACCGAGGCATCGTTTAGCACAATCGGGATCGGTATCCTCGCAAATAGGGCAACCAAACGCGGCGCCGCCACGTACCCGTAGCACATGATTGGTGCTCGTGTTTGTCGTATAGCCCTGATCCGAACTAGCGTTCGAATTAGGCCTCGAATCGTCCGAACTGTCAAAGGGCTTGATATTCCGAGGACGATGTATTATACCCACGGGTTCCCATATCTCGCTCGTCGACGAGGCGTAAAAGTTGTTCTCCTTGGTCTCACGGCTTCTCTCGTCGACGACTTTACCACCACGTGCTACGGTTACCTCCTCCTTCGTAACGACCGTCGACTTAACGCTCAAAGATGTCTCCAACCGCACCGGGGCCCTTTGAAATATTATCGTTTTCGTTTTTTTTCCTTCGTCAGTGGAATTTCGGAGGTAGCAGAATTTATTTTGTTAAAAAAAAGTTAAGGAGGAAAAAAAGAAACTTGAAAAAGAAAGATTTATTTGATTCATGAATGAATTCAGTGCTTAAATGAAAAAGCGTTTCCAGACAAAAATCTAAGTAAGTTTAGCGATTTGCAAAGTGTAAATAATTGTGATTTTTAATTATCGATCACAGAGAATTATAATTAAAAATTCATATTTATGGAATCTTTAGAATATCAATTACATCGATGCCTCGATGTAATTGACTTTTTCATAATAATTCGTATAATTTCACGAATAAATCGAAATAAAAAATAATAATAAAAGATTAAAGAGATTGTTATAGTTCAAAGTTCCTTTAATGGAGTGAGTGCTACCTCAGAATTCCAGCTCGAACGAGAATCTGATTGAGAAGATCGCAGGGCGGTATTTGACCGGTAATCATGGCCTCGCGTATTGCAACGCCATCGGGACCCTCCAGGGCAATTGGAACGCCATTTATTAAGAGAACTTCTTCCTCTCTTACGCAATTTTTTTTCTCGCAGTCAATAACTTTGACTCCGGGTCCTAGGATGGATTCCACCGTCGACTGAATTTCGCTGTCGTCCATATTGCTAAGAAAGAAGAGATGGTACGAAAAATGTGATGATGAAGCGTGACATTGTTTTGGGTCCTCGTGCGAGTAATCGAAGATCAAATGTGCAGGACGAAGCGATATTAAAAAAAAAAAAACGATATTTCTCAAAATACTTTCATGAAAAAAAGAATAAAGTAGATTTGAATTTACGAGCATTAAATCCATTGGATTACGTGCGACAACAAAAATGCCAAATGATTAGGTGTGTTCGTGGCTTTGTCGCTTTAACAAACCGCCTGAAGAATTTATGGCTTCACAATATTTTTCTTCGAAGCACATTTAATCCAAGTGTTTATTTTCCAAGTTATTTTCACGAGGTGATTAAATATCAAGACTCACTTCCGGCTTCGTCAAGACGGAGAAGTAAAGCGATAGAATAAAAAAAAAGTGCTTGTGCTCGAAAATCATAAATCCCTGGTGCGTCGAAAGTATCGTAGTGTTGGAGGCACACGTTTGTCGAGACAATCGCGAGCTCAGCATCTCGACTTCCCCACCGTTTCAAAACATCTCAAATAGCAGGCTCTCGGTCTAACAGTGTTTTGTTCTTTATCGCTTACTGGCTCAGCTATTAGCCCGAGCAAAATGCATAACCAGATACAAATCTAATCATGGAGTGTGAAACAAAAGTTAATTTATGAAAAAATTCACGATCGTATTTCGCTAATATGAAGCATTTTGCGTTCTTTATCAAAAATGAAAGATAAGATAAAATGCTCGTAATTAATAGTCTATAAATGACGAGACATCGACAAGCATTATAATCTTTTCGTTGAAGGGCCGATTGATTTAAACTCGTGAATGAGGCTCGTGAAGGAAATCTCGTACAATTTTCGTTCACGTATAAAAATGTAGGTCTATACCTTATGTATCCACCGCCCACTCGAACGAGAGTCCACGTGGGCGGATGCAAGACCGAGACGTCTGTGTGCGGATCAATGAATCTCGGGGGAGGAGTGCACATGCAACGCCGAGAACTCGTACCTTCAAACCAGTATCGATACTTTTTTTCTCCGTCTCCGAGATCGTACAAGGAATTACTAAGAGACATTAATAAGCCTTCGGAACTGACAATCGCGGTGTATGATTATTTTTCATGCTTTGCCCATTAATGTGGAGAAAAAATAATAAAAAAAAAGAACGTGAAACTTCATTGTTTATGTGACTTCTTGAAGATCTTACGTCTTGTATCGAAATTAATGTTGATTATTATTATGCCCGTCAAATGTATATAACGAGTGCAATATTTATCGAAAAGGCTCATTGGTTCATTGGCATCTGACGCTATATGAATTTAGACGTAACTTAATAATTGTTTCAGTTGATCAAAAGTATATGATATCGGAAGCAACTTCCAATAGCTTGAAAATGGACTAGAAGTTGCAACGTACAATACGTTCGATACGATTCGCCGGGCACAATACTTGCAATGTTCTCTTGTATGTTGGCATATTATGCTCGAGGGAAAACAACGCGGTATACACAGTGCAACGAAATGTATATTTGTGAATGGACGATCCTTCCAAAGAGGCTGAATATTCACTGGAACAGTGAGTTTTCGAGGCCAACAGTGAAAATGTAAACAGGAGGTAATACCAACATACACGAACTGCACAAGCACCGGTTACCGAGGATGCAGAGTGTGATATTGTGAGCTCTGCAATGTAACGAAACCGTAAAAGCTTCTACATTTGTCGGGAATTATAAAAAAAAAAAAAACATAAATTAATGGTTTTGTGTATAAGACTTTTTAACAGACAACTTTGGTCTTTTTTCTCCCCAACTCTGCGACAACTTTGATTGTAAAAATGAAGATTCTGTTTTAACGGAATTTCAAAGTTTTTGTATTCTACACGAAGTTTCTTTTGTGCTCTAAACTTTAGCAACACAAAAAAAATCATTGCGGAGAATGTCCGAGAATGTCAACCTGCTCTATTTTCTTTAAAATCTTCCTTCTGTTTACTCCTTTAGTTCCTTCGAAATCAAGGTACTTTCGTGCACTCGTGAGATTCGGAATTTCCAATGGTCACTGCACTAGAGTAACAAAGAGTCTACAGTACTACTATTAAAGCCTCGAACGTAGTTCCAGCATGCAGAGTCCTGAGTTGTCGACCTCAACGTACGATCGCCTGGAAACTTCCTATTTTTAGTTCTTTCTTTCCAACGTGAACTCGAGAATCTCTCACGAGCCTTGGGACAGGGTTGAGCTCATCGAAGAGGGAAATAGAGCGAGAGAATTCACGATGTGTATAGGGAGTGAGTCCACGAGTGAAGAAGAAAAAAAAGGTAATGGAGGAAAAGAGGATGAGAAAGAAAATAAAACGCGGAGAAAAATGTTGAAGAAAAGAAAAGTTTGAGTCTGCGAAGAAAAATATGCTATGAGAGCCCTACTGTCCTCGACAGTGTCAACGTCGACGAGAAGTGCATGTCTGAGTGTCAGTGGCCAATTAATTGCTCCTTCTTTCCTCTCAGATGATATAATTAAATTGAAACAAAACACAAACTCCGAGACGACTGGGGAGACGAAAATTTTAAACGAAAGGGAGTTGCAAACGTTTGGCCCAGGGAATGAGTCTCTATTCGACCATTCCATAGCCACTCACGTTTTTAATTACAAAAGTTTAATTCTCACGATAATGAGTTACTCGTTTCGACTTTTCCTATATATGTATATATTTTTTCGATTTCTTATTTTTTATGACTGTTTATCTTGATGGCCGTTCCACGTCTTGCGATTAATATGAAAGCAAAAATATTGTCGGCAGATCGTGAGACAAGAAACTCATGCACAAGACTTTTGCCCTTTTTCGGATAATTAATTGCTACCGCGCTTCTGTAATTGAAGAGCAGATGTTTCCGGCGGCAAGCTGTTAAAATTGAATGAAAAATAAAAATGAACCGTAGATGTTACCTGCATGGTTTTTTACATACTTTTTTTCAACGTAAACAATGTTTATTCTCATAATTAGTTGGAAAAATGATCACGGATCTTGCATAATTCCATTATCCCAGCCGTCCCTTTACTGTTCCTTTAAAAAACTTTATTTCGAAGCACAATTTTCATTCGAAGCAAACTATACTGCGATAACATGAGCCCTTTCGTTACTTTTCTTCCTCCAGGCAAATACAAGTATATCATGTTGCCGGTGGTGAAGAAAAAGAAGATAAAACAGTTTCTCAAGAGTTGGCGTCTCAAGAGAGTTTGCTTCTTCACCTCTCTCTGTATACAGCGAGTGTGTCCCATGGAAATAGAACACGAAAAGAATGCAAGAGAAAAAAGAGGACATATGCACACATTCTGTACTTTTCACGAAGGAAGAAATTCCAAGCGAATTGAGAGTTTCGCTAATTGAGAGGTGTGAAATTTACAGACGAAAAAGTTCAACGGAGTGGAGTGTTGGTTCGTTTCGCTAAACGGCAAAAGACGAAGATTTGCAAAGAGATTTTTTCGACAATTGCGATGATAAGCGCGTCAGTTGAGTTGAATTGGCGAGAATTAAATGTGAAACTCCAAATCTCACATTTTCCGTGATAAATTTCATAGTCAAATAATAATAGAAATTCCGAACAAACGGGGAGACTCGAAGAGACAGAGAAGTGTAAAGAAAAACACGTTGGTGTGAAGTCCCTTGGCTCGCAGATATAATACTCAATGTGCAAATAAGCGGAAGAACGCTTGGCTAAATATCTACGCGTGAGTGAATACAATCGAGAAAACGAGCAGTCTGCTTTATCATCTTCGTTAACATTGCAAATTTTAATAGAAGATTTGTTTCGTTCGTTTTCTCTTATTTCTCGACGAAAATCAATTTCACTCTGCAATGCAAATATTCCCGAACGTGGACTGGCAAATTTCAAACTTTTCCGATGAACTTTACTACCACGCATAGATTACAATCAAACACCAGAGCGATCAGAATTTCATAAAAAAATGCATGTATTGAAACAATTTCTTTTTTTTTTATTCCATTACGAAAAATATAATTGATTTACAGGTTCCAAGAATCTGTCAAATTGTTCCAAACGTTCTCACAACAAACTTTTACAAAAATATATTTTAAAAAATACGTTTTTTGCATGAGAAAACCAAAAAACAAGTATAATATTCCAAAAAGTTCAACTCGTACGCGATCTTAGTCGTGTACTCGACATTTATATGCATAGGTATACATTATCTATGATAATGATACATATACATGTCATAGTACACCGCTATGCACATCTCCGTACTTTCCCATGTACGCGAGGGTTGAAACAGCCCCCATGTCGTCGCATATTCGCTGTTGAAAGACAGAAGGGCGTATCAAACTTATATTGAAGTAGAAAATAGTATCGGATACGACGTTTTGATTTCTAGATGAAAATTTGCAATGTCCACAATGTCGAACTACGTACGCAGTGCACACGAAGTCATGGTTTCCACTAACATATACATATTCGTCGAGAATATGTATACGTTACGTGCAATATTATGTAACCGCATATGATGCTGTATATATGCACACAAACCACGAGAATATATTAAATCGCATGAGAATCCCACGTTGCATATATTCAGTTCGTGCAAGCTCCTAAATTGCGATGAACGTGAATATGATGTACGTGCGAGCAGAGGATTCCCATTGCAACCATGAGTTATCCAGCATCATCTACCAGCCAGCGCTGTTACTCAATAAATATATTGTAACGAATCGGATCATTTGATCGTATAAGCTATTTTCACGTGTATTCGGATAAAACACATTCGCTGGCCCAACTATTTGCGAAACCATCATTTTTCAGGAGCTATATAAATTTTATAAATATTCATATGCTCATTAATATTGACGATGTTCGCGTTATTTTGTGATTCTTTATGGATTATTTTTATGAAAATCAAATATTGGTGAATGTGTTTTATTGATAATTGAGGACGAACATATGCAAATCTCTTTTCGACGTTCGAATAATTTTGTATGCTGTTTGGCCCAATGCCAATCGGAATGAATTGTGTATTCGAAAATATTTTGAGTTCATGGGACAAAAAAAAAAAGAGGCAAGAGCAGGAATTCTAAAAACGCACTGAATGCAAACATCCGAATAATGGAAACTTCAGACTCTTCACGTCGTTGGAATATTTTTCTGGGTGATATTATCGGCACTGTTGTAACGAATGAAAGATCAATGTTATGATGCAAAACGTTGATAGGTAAAAGAGAGAATGAAGAGAAGAAGAAAAAAAATACAGCAGACCGTGAATAGTAGCAATGACGGTGTTACTTGAATCGTCAATTTCCGCAAGTCCCTCTCAAGTTTAGCTTTTAACGATCCGTTCAGCCGCGTTTGCCAATCAACCGACGGAAGATGAGATGACTGGTGAGAGCTCTTCATCCCTTTACAAGAGACGATACAAAAAGAGTGAAAAAGAACAAAACACCAGCAAACAAAAAAAAAAGAAAGAGACGAGCCTCCCTCAATCGTAATAAACGAGTGAATCAAGAGCATAACGAAAGCAAAGCGGAACAACGAAAAACACACAACACGTCGATCTGTACGTGACTGAAATCGAATTGAATTCCGGCAGTACCCAGGCACCGAGAGAGAAGATTGATGTCCAACGAAAAAGTATGTACGTACAGAACATTCTACGCCAAAATGACCTGTCCGTGGAGTCTATCATTTTTTATATATTGTCGAGTGCCACGAAAATATACTTCAAATATTGACAGATTTTTTTTCAGAGAGTGGTTCGTACTGTTGTATTTTTTAAATATCGAAGTGGCCAAAAGATAAATGGTTAATTTTGACCCTTTTGACATTTTTTTTAAACGATTTTTTTTTTTCGATCTATCGTTCCAGAGTTTTGCAAAACGAAAAATATCCACCATACAAGATTCTAGTGGAGTGCACGCAATATCATTGAATGCTTTGTTCACACAAAATATTATTATTTTGTGTAATAGACAATTTTATAGCAATCATTTTTCCACGATAAATTTTCTTTTAATGGCATTTCAATGCGGTCTCGGAAATTCTGACACTCTTCACATAGTGAGGTGTAAAAGCGGGGCTGAGTGATTGAAAACACCAAGTTTTCATCGACTATTGCTGGCAATCTGTATTCGGCCAAACGATAACTCGTAAACTGGGCTCTCGTGCGGGAATTCAATAAACGAGGAATTCGCGCACTCATCAACGTAAAAGCGCTCTCGTAATTCGCTTGTCGTTTCCCGATATATAGATTACCAATATCGGATTCGAAATCGTGTCCACTTGATATTGCTGCGATGTGTTTGGCGTTGAGCGAAAGTGAATGGAGAAAAATAAATATTTTTCGCATGAAATATCGTCGTTTGGCGGATGCTTTTCCCAGTCCTCTGAATTTCGTCCGAACAATATATACTCGTTAATTGACAAATTTTAATCAATAGCTCATGGGAGAGAATTCGGTGGGTGGATATGAAAATTTCTACAATCTCCGAAAGATCTATGATTTATGAAATTAAAAGATATCCCACAGTCACTACTATTTTTTGAGCAGTGGTTGTTATTATCGTACTGTGGGTTTTTATGGTACAAAATACTTTGCGAACTAATAACTCCGGGGGAAAATCTTATTTGACAAGAAAACATTTCTAAATGGCGGAATAATCCTGTCTAAGTAAATCATACCAGCTTCAAAATAAAGAAACAATCTGTTTCAATGCAGACCGAATTGTCAACGAGTGTTTCAACTAAAATTGCATTTAATCTAAAAGTTAAACTTTTACTAAACTAAAAGTTCAACATTTAGTTTAAATGCAATTTTAGTTTAAATGCAATTGTGATTTTAGTTTATGTGCATTGAATATTGACCTGATTCGAGCCTCCTTAACTTACGAGATCGCTGAAGCCAAATTTTGACTTAATTGAACATGAATATTTTGACGTATAGGTTATTATTGGCCCTGGTCATTGTTCATATTGGTAATTTAATTAAAACTCTTAGTATCGCAACTAAAACACGCAATAATCGATACAGCAACGACGATTTCCATCAGCGGAGTATACTGTGTCGAATTCAGGTAAATTCCACAGAGGGCATTTATGAGTATCCTGGATTAAGTCAATATTATTTAACCGCAAAGATAAAAGCGATCGGGCACGACGACGTCCTTTGATATTATTCCCACGAGGCTTTTGAAAAATGCAAATCTGTGTCCAATGTATACTAATTTCGTATTTGTACGAATGATCTCTCGATTTAACCGGTCAAAAGGGCACTATCGCTACAAGCTGTTGAAATATGGACCAATCAAATAGCAAACTCAGTTGTACTTAAATAAATTCAACTCTGACTATACGAAATCGAAATTATCAAACAATTCTCAACAAAGCTTAAAAGTTTGTCAATATTCCATAATATGCTAAGCGTGTATTTAAGTAGAAATGTGCGGTTTGAGTGAAGTTCGTTTGAGCGAAAAAAATAGTTTAATTGTCGTTGAATTTTTTCGTCATTTGCCGGGATGAGATGAAGGAATCAGCGTAACAAAATTTGTTTCAATCTAAACTTTTCATTCAGGATCTAAACCCACATAATTACATTTAAAAAAAATAACTTTCATTTCTGCTTTAAAACAATTATGGCATTGATTATTTTACTGGGTTACGAGTCGTGAGTAAGTGATCTGCTGGAAATAGGAATCGTAATACATTTACAGTTCTTGAAAATGCGTCAAGTTTCGATCTGAATTTCGTACATTTATGAGCATATATACATGGCATCACATTCTTGATGAGCTGATGTAGCATCCAAGTCTCCCTTGGTCTCTCTCTCTCTCTCTCTCTCTCTCTCTCTCTCTCTCTCTCCCTCTCTTCCTTGCTCTCTTGAGTATGCAAGGAAATAGAGAATTCTAGATGGACGCCAACGAAGCCATGGACAATGAATGGAGAGAAGGGGTACAAATGTTCTGTCGAGATAGCTCGAGCAAGGGTTTGTTGGGTGGGTGATATTAAGCGACGATCCTCAGAGCTAGCTCAGAGGCTTATGGATCTTCGGAATTCGCGACACGCTCGTGTACGAGAACGGCCCTCGAGCCATTACCACTTTGTCCAGCGTTAGTGAAGATGGTGACTGTCGAGAAGACGAGATATCACGTCGCAAATCGAGGAAATTGCAGAATACCAAGTCTACTAAACTATTCTGATATTATAGAGCGTCATTCGCTGTCACAAACTTATATTTGTACAAACTATGATCATCCTCTCTGTTTCTATAAAAATTGGTATACACCAATTTATTTCGAACCAGAATAACAAAGAAAACGTCTTGACGCTAAAGGGATTTAACAAAAAAGTCAAAACCCAGAAGTCAAGACGCGCCGCATTTTTTTTACAGATTTGGAATGTCATAAAAATAGTTTTCCGCGATGTTCCAAGAATGTAATTAAAGAATATGCGGCTTGGTGTATTTTGAAATCGTTCAACAAAATGCGGCCAGTTTTTAATATAATTTACATCAATGTTGCGATTGCGAAAACCGTAAGAGTGGAAGAGAGAATTTGAACCTCGCGGGTGGTCGAACCCCCGAGCGTATATTTACGTAGCGTGCGGCTGCATAATGCAAAGCCTCGTTCCCCTCCCTTCGGTGAGCCCCTCGTCAACCATTGCCAAAGCTTTCGCATCGAAGAACGCTTTATCCTGACCAGGCGCCTGTTTCAGCTTCCCCTACTCGATGAAGGGTGATTTTACAACCCTCATATATAGGAGATACTCCCAACCCTCGTGAGACTGGTTGTACATTGCTCTAGAACTTTCTGTTAATATATATATGTATATACAAATTAACATATGCACATATTGCAGTACAACGTTCAACCCTTCAGTCTCAGCAGGAGCGAATTGTTGGGGGATGCTGAATGGGAAGTATCGATTTTCGGCAGATATAATGGCAAACGGTCTTTGTTTTGTATTTATTGTAATAGATCAAGTCATGCGTTTAATTTTTTGTTTTTTTTTTTTTGTTTTCTATGAGTCTTTTCTTTACTGAAATTTCTAACTTATAGACTAATTATATGTTTGTTGCTGCAAATATTCCATTCCACCGATAAAAGTCAGAGCCTGTTAGTTTCAAAACTTTTGCAGGAACGCGTTGAGAAAGAAAAAGTTTGGTGTTAAACGTCTTGGAAAAATGAGCATAGTTGAGATTTGATGCACGGAAACTTGAGAATGAATATTCTTAAACTTTCAAGGATTAGACAACAGTAAAGTGCCAGAACGTACGATAGCAATCTCTCGCCACTGGTCAGGATCTTTTTACACAGGAGCCTTTGAATTCGAAAGTCTCCTCATGCATGGGCTCGATAACTTTCACCAGCAAAGTATCCATTTGAGAGTACTTCCTGATGACTGACACAGTTAAAATTTCACGCTGGAAAATGGGGGCATTTCCATTTGAAGACTATTTCAAATCTTCTTAGAAAAATGTGTTTTTATTTTTTATATGAAAATACTCTTGTCGTCGAATCTTATGCTCGAAATGTGAAATCTGTAGAGCGCGAAAATCATACCGTTTAATTATTCGATTACTTCGGTAGCTATGGAAAAATGTTTAAAGTCGATCTTCGTGTAACATTCATTTAAAAAATCATACACTTGAAAAGTCAATTCTGTAAAACGGAATTTCCTTTCGCGAAGTCTGCTAGAGCGATATGTTAGTAAATATATAAGTGAACTAAAACGTCGATAGTCAATGAAAAATATCGGTCAAATTTTCAGTTATCAGAAAGCGTTATAGTTTGAGAGAAAAATACAACAGTACTACGGAGTGCGAATGAGCCAGTAAAAATGATAATAACAAATAAATATTTTTTATTCCGTTATAAAAGTGTATGTTCGCGGGGCATTCGATTGGGAGAGTACAAAATCGGGAACGGCCAGAAGTGCGGAGGCCGGAAACGGGCCCGGCTTCACGCTTCGCGAACGGATCATATCGATGAAAATTGCAATGGCCTAGAAATGTGAACGTACTTTTCGATTTAAATTTCACGTACACATTTATCTGTTAATTTTCGACTGCATTTATAGACATGTTCTCATATAGTTTTACAATAGTACGAAAAAGGAAGAATTGAAAAAGAAAAAAAAACAACGCCGGAAAGGGTTTTTTCACGTAAAAGAAAATTCAAGGCAATCACGACGATGCAAACAGGTTCGCCAGGAATGAGGAAATTCCCGAGTCTACAATTCAATGAATTCTAAAGCAACAGGAAGTCGAGGGAAAGTAGCGGAGTGCCGTTGTAGTCGATTTTTTTTTGCACGTTAGATAATAAAAGATTCATAACGCCAGATAAGCATGCACTAAAATTCAACGAGCGATTCGAGTCCATTGGCCCAACGGGAATTCGCTAAAAGAAGAGAAATTCTATTTTTGTCTCTTTTCTTCCATAAATTGTAAAATCAGTGTAAAAAGTAAATCAAATGAATTACCGTTCTATAATGCGTTAACCACTTAACTGCAAAAATGTTCAAATCCGTTTCATGAACATTTTCCAGTTTCCACATTCTGTGACTCTAAACATTCGTAAAATTTGTGTTTCCAGTGACAAAACGTGCAGTTTTCAAATAAAAATTTCATATACATTTTCTCATTTTATCGAGCAAGCATTATCTTTTTATGGTGCTGCTCGAGCGATTGAAAAAAAGATGTTAAATTTCTTTAATTTTCTACATCCCCGCGCATGGGCAAGCTTCGGTTCTTTGTGTCGTTGATTACTTTTATATACAGCGAGAGAGATGTACCGGTGCATACACGTGACTCTATTTGCCAAGACCATTACGTTTACGGTTACGATCCCGAGGGCGCCATATACAGACGCGTAACTATATACGTTATCACCAGGTACGCAGTAAGTGGTTTTGAACAGCAACAGACTAAAGAAGAGGAGAAATATAATAATGCGTGAAGATAGAAAGAATAAGCAAAGTGAAGAGATTTGAACAGATAATTTTTAAGAATCGGCCAGAAAGCGATAAAAGTTCAGAGGAAAAAAATGTAAAATTGAGCAAACACGGGATATCAATCGTTTAAAAAAAATGAGAACCAAAAAGACAGGAAAAAAGTGAGCAAATATCTCAGCGTAACAAGGTGCGTCGGTGTTTGAATATTTTCACGTCGAAAAGCGAAGCGCCGTTATTACGAATTCGAATCACGCCCCCCACGTAAATCGCGAATCTTTCGCGATTCTTTACGCAGGAATAAAAAATTGAAAATGGGTCGAGAAGGATGGTTCGCGGCGATTACGACTGCTCGCGCTGAACGCACACCCACAAACTTTTCGCGAGCATTTCCTCCTCGTCGACGATAAAATGTAACCGTTCTATACAAAAATTACAAACTCTCGAATGATTCGTGGCAAGAACACTTGTTTTTTCGTTCTGAACCAGGAAAACATTGGTCATATTTTTTAGTAGACCACGAATACTCATTAGCTTTGAATAATTCATCGCGGATTCTCAGATACGACCATCCAATCGCGTGTTTTTTAATCATCTAATAATTATTTTTCATTGGTCCTGCCTCTACCCTTGCAAGTTTTTGCGAGCTTATCGAATCATTTTGAGGATATAGGTCAGTTGGTAACTTGGAGTATATAGTTTTGTAATCGGTTAAACCATAGCGACGAAAATTAGTTTTGATAATTGGAGGTGAGGTTAGGTCAGTGATCCATCACCACATTAACTTCACTTTTCCCCCGCTTCGCTGTTCCCGTTCTTGTAAGATTCTCCAGAGAGTCACCAGCAGAGACTCTTGTCTAATGAACCGAGCATTTGCTCGAGGGCGAAGGGAAACTGCGAAAAACCCGATCGACATAGGTCGATTATATTTTTCCTCAGATTCAGATGGTGAGCACGATCAGAAACTCATAAAAACTTTGGTTGGGTTGCAAAAATTTGTTCAACTGTGGAGATCGCCGGGGAGCCATACATCGACTTGCAACTCATCGGTGTCAATGATTATGCATTTCGGTGGCACAAAGTATCGTACTGGTAAAATAAAAGCTAAGCTCGTGGGAAAATTCACTCGTCAGTATAAATTGTGCGAGTCGTAGTGAATGCATCGTCTTTGCGGTCTCCTTTGCAATTGGTATAAAACGAAAGATCATCAGAATTCTAGAGTGCAACATGCAAGAAAGTTTCTACCACAAGAGCGTCTTCCGGTTTGGATAATTTTTTCCAAAGACGGCGGTAAGCAAGTTTGTCTCTTCATGTACACGTATAAATGATATAAAATATATACAATAATACATGTTTTGTTTCTGTATAACGTATAAGGAATGAAAAAAAGTTATAAAGGAGAGAGTATATTAACGGTAGATTGTTAAATGCGTGTGTTAATGGATAACATCGATCTATCGAAATATTTATAATAAAAAAAACGTTTTTTCTCTGGTTGTTGGTAGTTGAAAAGACTGAATAATTCTGACTGTACAAAGTATTAAATTAATAGTTTGAACACGTACTGAGTGAGACGAATAAATCGATCGTGTCATAATCATTTGTTGCAAATTTCTTCCTTTAATTACTGGAGGACCTTTGGCTATGTTTCTATTTCTTTTTATCTCATCAAAAAGTAGACACGTCGATGTATGCACATTCCTGGCAGTTCTGTTTCACTAATAGAGATCCGTTCTACGTATTACCCCGCAGGCATGATTTTTATTGGTATATCTATATACAACTTCACTGCGTTCATCGAATCGCCAATAAGGATAGTCTAGACTAATTTAAACGGTAACGAAAAAAGAGTTGCGAGAATCTTCGCAGACTGTTGTTGGAGTGATCACGAAGCGACACATTAAGGAAGAGAAAGACTAATCGAGAAGTATAAAAAGTATATAAGAACGAGAGGACGATCGTCTTTTCTCATTTACTTCCTTCTCACTCTTTTGCCTTTTCGATGTTTGCGATGCTGCGCATCTACCAATCTTCCCTTTATATGTATACTCCGTTGTTATCGAGCATAAAACAAAAAAGAAGCTACATAACTATTCTTTTTTTTTTTCAAGAAACTACTCTTTATGTTGTCTGACTGAGAATCCAGAATGTTGTTGTGTCGGTGTGTGTGTGTGTAAGTCTGCGACTCGGTGACCGCGACGAAAGTAGAAACGACCGGTCGTTGCAGTTCGGCAAATAAGGGTGAAGGAAATGAGGAAACGGAGAATGGGGTCCGATGTTAAAGGTAGCCATTTATATACATTTATATACGTCTATATGCTCAAGTAATATGTATGCATATATGGGTAGGTTTGACATAGATATATATTGTGTGTGTGTATGTGTAAACATGTTCAGAGACATATATTTTTTTTGGTTGTATGTGTATATATTGCGCAGTTGCTACTACTTCAGTTGGTGCTTAGAGGCTGTCATTGCTACTGGTGGTGGTAGATCCCCATGCGATGAGACGAGAGACCGCGAGGGAGAAGTAGAAAGAGATGGGAAACTAATTCCGCACGCACAAAAGCCTCGCCGCGGGTTTACCATCGAAAAGGGCGAAATAGGACGAGGGATTGACTGGAGAGAAAAGAAAGAAAGTCTAGATGAGTACGAAGGGATGAAGTCACTGAGGGGTGAAATTGGGGAAAACGTATTGGCTTTTTGATCGCTCAAGATTTCGCGAAATATCGTATTTTTTTCTACATAAGATAGAAATCTTGTTCTAAAATGGGGGAAAGGTCTTTTGTGTTTACCATTTTACAGATTAAAAAATACAAGATGGTAATGTACTTTCGATTTAGTATCGACCGTTGTGATAAAAGCTGTCACATGGATGCGTGAAAAGATAATTATGAGTCAGAGAGAACGAGAGAGAGAGAGAGAGAGGCAAAAAAGGTGCAGGAGGCGTCTTGCCATGAATGGCAGGTGCATTGATCGTCATTACCGGAATATAGTCAGAACAACACACATTAGTCTGAGAAGAATGTTCACGTGGCTGTGAATCGAGGGAATCGGTGTGCGAAGCCGTCCGTATCGAAGAAACGAGTAAAGAATCAATAAAGAGAAGCAAATATACAAGGTGATACAAAAAGTAGGGACGAAATTCATGGCATTCATGGAGGATGAGATGATTTTGAACACAAAAGTTGTCAAGTTCTGTTCTGTTTGCTAAATGAATAATAAATCAGCGATAGACAGTTGAATATTTGCTGATAGAAGAAAGGAGTAGCAAGCCCAAAGTCTGTGGTTGGCTTTCTCACGTTGTTTAATTTATTTGTTTTGCATCGTAGCAGAAAAAAACGTTCGAACCTCTTAGATTTTTGCGCTTTGCTCACCCCGTAAATATAGTTCATGATTTTTGAGACTCTCTGTACACACCGACCACTCGATATAATCTCTCGAACTCCTTGCACTTCATATGTATTGCATTCTTCTCTCTGCGGTACACAAAGTACACACTTTTAAGTGTACACCTACGTACACATGAATGCACACATGTGTCACCGGTTAGGGATGACCGGAGCAGTGAAATGGCCACGCGCCAGCTACACTGTAAAAACAAGCGTGTTGGTTTAAAACGTTTGAGGCGTGTTCATCTTGTCGCCCTTATCTACACGCTTTTTGCCGTTTTTCTGTCAAAAACAACACGCATTATTTGTGTTGTATCTACCCAGTTATGTGCGTTATATGAATGCGGCGTTCTGCTGTGTTGTACGAACACGGTTGTTCGCTGTGTTGTTTGAACGCAGCTAACCGTGTTGTAACAACGCGACTATCCGCGTGGTTCCAACACGTTTCAACCGTTTACAGCGTTGTCGCTCATTTCTACACACCAGTAGCCATGTTGTTCTCCAAATCAACACGTTTATCATGCTTTGTTGGTGATTATATGCAATGTAGAAACGAGCCACAAAGCACAAAAAATTATTATTTTTTTTCTTGATCTCCGGACCGCTTTCTCTTTGTGTCTGATGGCATCTTCGACCTTCGTTTGTTCCTGAAACCAATCCTATCAGAAAAATTCGTTCCTATATTTGGGGGTTTGATCTGCCCTACCTACCTATAGTCATGATCTAAACGCACGCACGCTACTTACTACACTACCGCACGCTTTTGCGATGTTGATGTAAAACATGGGTCATATTTGTTTTATGGTTCGATGTACGCTAAAAAATCAATCGTTTTTATTATCTAGACGAATTTTGACGAATATGATTTTTTTTAACTCTTTTTATATATAATAGCATTTTAGATTCAACCAGAAAATTCCGTTTGAAAACGATTCAGGAGAACCACGTATCGTTCTTCTCCAAATTTAACGTTCAATCAAAGAATATAGATTTACACGGAAGCACAGGGCCCATGTTAACTTTTGGCACAGAAAAAATAGTTCTGCTTCTGGACACATTTTTCAGGGAATTTATACCTCGCACGCTCTATTCAAATAAATTTCAAACAATATTCTTAAAGCAAACTATGCCACAAATCAAGCCCCTCTGATGAATGGGATCGATGAGTACATTGTCTTCTTCGAGCATAGCCGTAGTCGCACGGCGAGCGATGAAGGATGGAAACACTGAGGTTCCTTGATCGAAACCTCGTGATTGCTTTTTTTTCACCAACGGAAATACGAGACTAAATTTTTGATCGCATTTGAACGCTAATTTTTTTGGTTGATGATAAAATAAATTGTTCTGTTCAATTATGTGTTTCCAGTCATGAAAAAAAAAAGTTATCGCGGGGTTTCGATCCGGGAACCTCTACGTCGCCAGCCCTTATCGCTCGCCGTGCGACTACGGTGATAATTGAAATAACTAATGTACTCATCGATCCCATTCATCAGAGGGGCTTGATTTGTAACATAGTTTGTTTTAAGAATATTTTTTGAACGTTTTATTATGAATCCAAATCTTCATTGCCGGGCTAGAGACAGTTCGTTACTTTGCTACAAGTCTCATCGAATAAAAGAAGATGACAATAATACGTAGCAAAGTACATCTGTATTCTTTGATTTTGGGAACAGCAACACACATGCAAACGTGTGAGTTTGAGCGGGTTGTGCAAAAAGTGTGTAGCTTGTAAAGTAACTACGTCAAAAGTGTGTTGTTCTGTACGACCCGTGTTGATCTAACACACATAATCGGTGTTGCATAAATAGCAATACAGAAGAACCCGTGTTGTGGAGGCCATTATGGCGTATAGCGTGTTCTTCCAACACGCTGAATCGAGCGGCATGTGTTGTTGCAACAC